>OY992877.1:159020219-159172719 GCA_963921405.1 Cepaea hortensis | reverse complement strand
AACTGGACCAAAACTTCTCCAATGAACTCGTTAGAGCTGATAGGTTTCTACACCCGAAACAAGCGTATAGGTTTATACACCCTAAACAAGCGTATAGGTTTCTACACCCGAAACAAGCGTATAGGTTTCTACACCCGAAACACCCACCCCAGGTATTACTGCACTCTTCGTTTTATTCTTGTTTAACCGATTAAGTGTCATGGGATGGTTAATCGTATGAGGCGACTTCACTTATCTGCAATGGAATTATATACAGTAGCTTTCCTTATGCAGCCGCCTTTAATTTAAGATATAATACAACATGTCTGCAACCATATTAACAACTGTTAAGTCATAAATGTGACACATCCTTACTTCATATTTTCCGCCCTCTATTTTTGTTAGGTCCAAACCTACTTTTTGCTTAGCACCGAATCTGTTACTACGTTTTCACCATTGTTGCACTCCTATATACTTTTTAATTGTTCATCTTTATCATCTTTATTCCCAGCATGAATTCAAATCAGATGGGCGTTGTTGAATCTCGAACCCAGTACACCTGTCTGTGTTAAACACCGCAGGCTTTACTTATATAGCAGTCCTCGTGGAGATAACTCGGTACCAGGGGCAGGAGATCAGTCTCCACAACAACCTCGCTCAGACAGAGGCAAGATTTCTTCGGGGCTCGGGAGCACGCTGTAGCCTAGTGGCTAGATGCCCGTCTGCCGGCCCAGCCGTTATGGGTTCGTATCCGCATCGGGGCGAATATTTAAAAATTGACTTGAATACCCAGGTCGACCCAGTCTAAAATGGGTCCCAGTAAATGTCTTTGGAAGTAAAGGCACCCAGTGTGATACTGACCACTTCACCGGTCCAGTGCCGATTGCTCTATAAAAATACAGGTCTAGCAGCATTTATCATTATTATTATTATTATTATTATTATTATTATTATTATTATTATTATTATTATTATTATTATTATTATTATTCCCTGGTTGAGGGGTTAGCAGCTTTCTCCGTAACCCCGAATACTCTCGTTGTTGACGTGAGCGTACGAAAACTTGAAGGGGTTCGAGTCGCGCAAGTGACTTATGTGAGTATGCAGCCGGTCGCTCAGAAAGTCGTGGCGTGCTGATGAGCGTAATCTAGCCTAGGAATCAACATACAGCTGAAAGATGCTGGTGTTGACCGCAATATCATGAAACTGGATGGAAACGCGGGAAAAAAAAATTATTATTATTATTATTATATTCTCGGGGTTCAATCGACTTGAATGCCAGTGTTTCGGACTTAGAGTTAAACCCAAAGTTCTCCAAAGGATACTCCCCCCCCCCCCCCCCCCCCCCGAGAGATTCAAGCAACTAGCTAACAACATAAGGTTTCGATTATGTACGTGTGGGAAGGAGTGTATGTGTATGCCTTGCTGTCTGTATAAATGATTATATATGGGCTTGAGAGAGAGAGAGAGAGAGAGAGAGAGAGAGAGAGAGAGAGAGCGTTGCGTGCATACCTGCCTTCCTGCCTGCCTGCCTGTCTGTCTGTGTATAATTAAACCTTTGTTAGTCAGTTTATGATTGAGTATATGCGAGGGAGTGTGTATTTGTGTATATCTTTTACGTTCGGTAGTTTGCCATTGCTTTCTGAGCGAGAAGTTAAGGTTGAAGTCCAACTGACCGGTCTAGGAACTGAACCGCCTACCTGGCCGTCACTGCACCGGAAGTTTACGTGCAAGCGCATTATGTCTTGCTGACCTATCGCGAAAGTGTGCTAAAACCAAATCCAATAATAAATCAATAAATCCAGCAATGCAAACACTAATTTGTGTCTGGCTGGTGTTAGAAATACTAATGGTTAGCTTTATGGGATAGCCCTGTCAAGAACGCAGTGAAGTACTTACTGTCAGATCGGAAAGAATCAATAAACGCCGCGTTCTGGCATTTCAAGTGACGAATCAACTTTATAACATTGAGACTTTATACGTTTTAACACCATCTTTTTCTGATAGAAAATCGTTTCTGTGGCGAAGGGGTTACGGAGGCCATTAGTAATCCTGCATATCGCGTTCGAAACACTGCTGCGGATGATTTGGCAGCAGACCGACTCGCGTTGGTTTTCATACACTGGTATGAGTGCCGATCGTTCAGAAACAATGGCAAACTACTGAACGTAAACTTGCCAAGAAATCACAAACAACTAAAATGATGGGGTTGACTGCGATGTCCTGTAAAGGATATGTCGGGATGTGCGAGACATCTGAAAAGAAGGTAGTTTCCCATTGGTTTCCTTCTTGGCAGTGACCATACTGGTCGTTGACCTATTGCCTGTCTAAAGAGAGCCTCTGCCTATCGCCGTGAAATTTGAGATAATAACCAACAACTATACCTGGACTGCTCCACAGCTCCAGTCACCACCTGCTCATTTGTATTTTACGTGTCCTTAATCGGGGGACTAAATGGGTACACCCACTTGCCCAGGAGTGTCCCGTAGGCTAGCTGGGAGAAGGGAGCACTATATTTCCCCCTTGATAGGGGATACCCCTATCCTGCTAACTCCCATACCTAGAGTGTAAAGGCATTATTAGTCCACGGTTTAACAGCAACTATTTGTAATATATGGTTCGTATCCTGTTTCGTCCGTTCCCCTAAAGCTAAATTCTTGCGTGACAACGAAATAACGGCATACGTTTACAACAAAGCCTTAAGTGAAACGTCTTTAATCCAGAATTTACTTTTCTTTTTAAAAAAAAACATAGTTGTGTCAAAGTCATATTTCATTCCAGTCTCACAATTCCCTATCCCTGCAGGTGTCAAATGTTACCTGGAGAACTTAAAATGCCACCCCGTAACTTCTCGAACACTCCAGTTCTCTACATGAGGTCTGTAGTTGAGTCGGTGTTCTTGTCTCCGTGGCAATGTTGTTACATAGGCACCTAGGTTAGTTACGTTGGTTTCTCCTGCGCTATGGCATCAAGATTTTTATTTAACTTGCTATTATTTGCGGTCAGAAAGCAAACGAGTCGACAGCTACTACCCGTCTCGGATGGAAGAATGGGAAATTAGCTTCTGCGTGGCTGGCTCTATAGAAGGAGAGCTTTTCGCCAAATCGCTTAAGTCGTGAAAAGGTTTAGCGTAATACACGCGGCGTTTACGAGCAACTAATAAGATAAACACTACGATTATGATATTACAATTGAGGAAAACATACAATTTAGCGCATTATAAATGAGGCGAGAGGATGGCTGAGTGGTTAGGATACCGTCTCTTAAGTCTTGAATAATGGGTTCCGATTCAAGAAAAGCAAATTATTTCTTTATTTTTATATAATGGGGTGGGCTGGTTTTTAAAATTGTATTTGATTGACCTGGTCTCCCAGGTGGATCCAGCCTAAAGGAAATGCCAGAACATGTTCTGGGGAGTAAAGGAAGCTGGTAGTATGGTGACCACATAGCCCACTAATTGGTTTGAACAAAAGGATACTAGCACCATATTCCCAAGTACGTCTCAAGACGAGCAAAAGGGTCATGTGCTTTACTTGTTATTGGAGTTAATGTGTTTCACGTGAAGCATTATCGCTCAGATTCAGACTTGGCAAAAGTCGCCCACTAATGAACACGGGCAGATGAGTAGCTTACGGAGACGTAAACAGCACAAAATTATAACGAAGTCGTTGGAGAATTATGTTCAGACCCTGACTCGTGAGTTATTAAAGAGAAGGAGCAGAGGTACATAAGCAACATAAACATAGTCTGAACAATGTGTGTCACTTGAAGCCAAGCGCGTGTTAAATGCACGAGAAGCTCTTTTAGTTTCTCTTTTGCGGGAAGTGCGCCATACCTAGTTGTGTACCTCAGGGGTCAGCGTGTTGTTGTGTACCTCAGGGGTCAATGTGTTGTTGTGTACCTCAGGGGTCAGCGTGTTGTTGTGTACCTCAGGGGTCAGCGTGTTGTTGTGTACCTCAGGGGTCAGCGTGTTGTTGTGTACCTCAGGGGTCAGCGTGTTATTGTGTACCTCAGGGGTCAGCGTGTTGTTGTGTACCTCAGGGGTCAGCGTGTTGTTGTGTACCTCAGGGGTCAGCGTGTTGTTGTGTACCTCAGGGGTCAGTGTGTTGTTGTGTACCTCAGGGGTCAGTGTGTTGTTGTGTACCCCAGGGGTCAGTGTGTTGTTGTGTACCCCAGGGGTCAGTGTATTCAACTTCGGCATACATTTGTGTCTGGTTTACTTCCTCTAGAAGATTCCATCCATGGTAACCGATCTCTCTTCCCGTGGATAGGTTTACTTTTCCCCTAACAATTTTGTCAGGGCAACGGTTTTATGGCCTACTCTTTGCTATTTCCAACTGCCGTAGGGTGTTTGATGTGCACAGCTTGCACGCGGGACCTCCTGCCTTTCGCCCTGTTCAGAGAAAGCTGTGTACCCGATCTGACTGCCTAAGAGATGAGGAGGCGTGTGAGGTTAGATACCAGTAGTTCTTGGACAAATTCCCAACCCTGTGCAGGGATCCAACCTGTTATTTTCAGAGCATAGGGCGGAAGCCGTAATCGCTGAACCACGGTTCCCCAAATGCAGGCGAAGTTATTTTTCCAATATTGATTGGCACTCATACAGGTAAAATAGATGTAGAGGCATACTAAACAATATGAAAATTGTAAGCTAAAGACACAAGGGATTTGAACTTGCCACCTCTAATACGATGCTTTTAATAATTTGCTTAGTCGTGCTTTTCCCCTTTCCATCCGCTTAACGCTACCGTTTGGTCGAGATCATCAGGTAATATACCAGGCACTGGCTTTGCTAATGTTGATACCCGGACTGAGGAGTGGCTGGCCTATTGGCTAAGAACGCCGGGATTCTCCTTCAGGAGACCCGGGTTCGAATCCTCGGTAAGGCGTGGATTTTTTTCTGTCGGGGCAAAAAGAAAATCCTAACCTGCACAGTTCGCAGGGACTGCACTAGCCAGGTGGCCTTACTTCCTCAGGCTCAAGACCCGCTGCCCTACGCTGCAAGGGACTATAGGCGGTAACGTGACAGTTTTATGACAGATATCCGGACTAGGGACAATGGATTAGAAGCCACCTTCTCTAAATGCCGATAATTCAGTTACTTTGATAGTCGTGCTTTTCCCCTTTTCCCGCTGCCATTCGGATGAGTTCGTCGGGTAATTTCATATATATTAGGCATTGGATTCACCAGGTGGTTATGAACATTTCCTATCTCTCTTTCTACAATAAAGCCTAGTTATCTATTCTACCAGTCGGTGGATCGAAGCGATGCCAGCAGCTGGTATTTAATCGATCATTATATAACTACGAACATCTAACCCCTGGTATTTCTTCTCTCCTGCGCCCGAGCTCAGACCTCCACGTTAATGACGTCATTGAAAGCAGTAGTTAATTTCAGGATCATGACACTCCCGTAGAGTTTCTGGTGAAAGCAATTTCCTTGGTGCCATATTTGTTTCCGTTCATTGCTGTAAGGTGGACATGTCTGCAGTAGGCGCCCGCCCGTCATGGGACTGTTGTCACACATACACAGAGGTCCCAGGAACCCATCTTGGACGTTTTATATAATCACACAGATGTTGCAGTCTGCTATGTCTTGTTCATAACCGTAAAACGGTTACTTGATCTTGTCTTGAAAGTATCATTTGTCACATGGTCACAGCGGTGTTTTATTTTCAACGAATCTTTAATTGAAGTGATGGCCGCTTTGATAAGCTGTTCTTAAATTTGTGTTGTTGAAATCTCTCTCTCTCTCTCTCTCTCTCTCTCTCTCTCTCTATATATATATATATATATATATATATATATATATATATATATATATATATATATATATATATATATATATATACTAGCTGACCCGGCCCGGCTTCGCCCAGGCCCTGGGGGGGGGGATCTATCTATCTATCTATCAGTCTGTCTGTCTGCTTGTTTGTCTGTCTGTCTGACCCGGCTTCACCCAGTCCCTGGTGGGGAGCATCTAATTTAATTCATATACGTAGTCATATAAGCTCTCCCGTTCCCGATTGTCTGTCTGTCTATCTGTCTGTCTGACCCGGCCCGGCTTCACCCAGTCCCTGGTGGGGAGCATGTCATCTAATTCATATAAGTAGTCAAATAAGCTTCCGTTCCCGACTATAAAGCTACTGGAACTATTAGTGTTGGAACTCTTCGCTGGCTGCTGGGGATGGAGGCGGAGCGCTTATGGGAATGTCCCGAGTGCTGTGATGTCGGTTCCTAAATCAATCAATCAATCAATCAAATCCCGACTATCTGTCTATCTATCTTTTTTTTTTTTTTTTTTTCCAACTTTTATTTCATACAAAGCAATGTGTATTTACAAGTTGTAGTGTGTGTTTCTTTTGTTTGTGTATATTACAGAGCGTTGCCGTTTGTTAGTGTTAAGTGTGACATTGTGAATGAAACATATACAAAAATATATACAGTTATGATAATATGACATTTGTGGCATAGTGCATGTAGATACGCATTCCTTGCATATACTTCACTTTCGCAAGCGGAATGCATGAAACACCTGTCCATTTCTCCCTCTCCTCTCTTTCTCTCTCTCTTTCTCTCTCTCTCTCTCTCTCTCACACACACACACACACACACACACACACACACACACACACACACAAAACACACGCACACACAATCTCATGCTTTCTGGAGACAGCAGTACATTTAAATGCCCCGCGCTTGGACAATAAACTTTAAACTATCATTTCCATTAAAATGTGGCTTCCTTGTAATTTCTGGGTCACTAAGCTCCCGAGGCGAAGGTCGTTGGTGTTGTTGCCTGATGACAAATTTCAGGGTGACGCTCTAGTCCATGATATCTTTTGTTTGGGGGACAAGAATCAGGGATTTACTACTAGTAATTAGGGTCCATGGTCTGTCCCGAGGGAGATAATTGGTCCAAAATTGTGATAGTGTCTGGGTTTTATATACAATGGGAAGGACTTAAAACCTGGCCACTAAAAGCCACCTTAGCTTACTGGGTACTTAAAGGACTCATCGAATTTGTTTATACATGGTGGTGCATATTTTTTCTTTTGAAACATATCATTACCATATACCATCATTTTAATACTTAAGATACCGACTTGGTTTAAAGTCTGCTACACGCACGCACGCGCGCGTGCGCGCACACACACACTCGTACACATGCGCGTGCAAATTCATGCACCACACACGCACACACACCTGCATCCACAAACAGATGCATACATATGTTACTGCCAACGGCACAGACACCCATTCACAATATATTTCATGTTGCACATTCAAATATAATAATGGGAAAATTAATAATAATAGTAGCAGTAATAATAATAGTATTAATAATAATAATAATATCATTGTAAGATTATTAATACCATCAATAAATACATTTACAGTTGTAGTATCCTTTATTTAAAACAAGTTATTTGCTTCTACTGTAATATGTGCTGTCTTCAGCCAAATATTTTACGAGATTTGCGCTTGTGGGGCTAAGATTATAATGTTTGCGACTTTTTGTTGATAAAGTTGTTGGACAATTTCTTTGTTGATTGTTCTGTAATTGTATAGTGCTTTGTTTCTTAATGTCCATATAAGATTTCTGTACTCTGCCAATAGAACAAGTAACTTTGTATGGGTGTCTTGTGTGGAGTAAGGAATGGAATTTATCATGATTGCTTTGTAAACATCTGTTCTTTGTTTCAAATGAGTGTTTAGGATGTTTTGTAGGAGATTTCTTGTTGGCATGATTGTGTTGCATTCGTAATAGATGTGCTCTTCTGATTCTTGGACGTTCCGTCTACAAAGCTGACACTGTAGTATTTGTTTAGTTATTTTTGCTGTTCTCTCTGTTGTTGGGGTCATGCTGTAAACAAGCCTATATGTAATTTCCCTTGCTTTTGGAGTAATCTGCTTGTTGTGAATATTTGAGAAAATTTCGGTATAATCTTTTATGAAATATCTATGTCCTCTTTTAATTCTGAGATGTACCGGAGTTGCTTGTAATTTAACTAAATGCCTGTAGATTGTATGTGTTTTCTTGTGTAGTAATTTTTCATGTCCTTTAATGGCTGAAATACATGTTTTGTAGAACGTTGGGAGAGTGCCAAAATAATGTGAGGATGTATTCCTAATAGGTTTTAAAGAAGATAGCCTAATTCCAATGTAATAGTGTGCTAAAGGGTGTTTTTCTGGGTGTTGTAGGATTTCACCTACGTGTTTGATCCTAAGTGCTTGTATTTTGGTTGTTATGTCTTGGAGGGCGATACCTCCATCTTTTTTGTCTTGCATGAGTGTAGTATGTTTGATACTGTAAATGGTGCTGCCAAACACAAAGCGTCTAATCTCTTTGTTTATGTTTGTGACAGTTTGACGTGGGGGATCTAGGATTGTGCACAGATATAGTATTTTTGGAATTATATATGTGGGGAGGAATATTTTGCGTTCCATCCAGTGCCGTCCACCGGGCGCTGGAACGCAAATTATTCCTCCCCACGACGCTTGACGGCAGAAGTGGAAGATGATGATGATGATGATGATATATGTATTAACAATGGTACTTCTACCAAATATGGTAGTTGTTTTGTATTTGTATCTCTGTAACATATCTGTTATTTTCTTCTCTAGATGTTGCCAAGTGTCTTTGTGTGTCTGATTTGGTTGACATGGGAAGACTATTCCGTACACTTTTATAAGATTGTTTGATGTTAAGTCAAATGGAAAATCCGCCTTATTTTTCCATTTGCCTAAGCCCATTATAGTAGATTTTTGGACGTTTAATTTTGCCCCACTCCCTTTGCCGAAAAACGAGAACGTCTCCAAAATGATCCGTACAGATTTTTCAGTGGTCGGAAAGAAAATGGTATCGTCCGCATAAGCACGCAGCTTTTGTTCACCCTTCCCTGGTATGAACGTACGCCTGACATTTTCGTCCTGGCGTATCTTTTCTAGAAGTGGCTCTAGAGCGACAACGTACAGTAAAGGGGACAAGGGACATCCCTGTCTCACTGACCTAGTCAACCTGAAAGAATTGGTTAGGGTATGGTTTAATAGAATCCGACTTTCCGGTTTCAAATATAAAATTTTGACCCGTGTCCGAAAATAATTTCCCACGTTGCAGTGTGAGAGAGTTTTGTGGAGGTATGAGTGAGATATTCTGTCTATCTATCTGACCCGGCGTGGTTTCGCCCAGCTCCTGGCGCACAGTATATATATATATATATATCCCGCCCAGTTTTTTAAGTGATCTGCTTTTTTCGTTGCTCTAAATCATGTAGTGTTTTAGTTCCATTGAACCGTGCATTTGTTGATACTTTTGGTCAATTTTTCAATGGCCTAGTAGTCCTCTAAATTGACTCCTTCTTTTCCTATGTTGCCCTGTATTCCCCTATTCAGGAATAGGCCCAGATCAACTCACGCCAAGCCGTCCTGTCTTTTGTTGTCTCCTGTTTGCCCCCCACCCACCCCCATGTCTTCACCATGTATTTAATCTCTGCCTTTAACTCGTCTTCGTGTTTTTGGGGTATCTCAATATCTCAACTGGATTTACAGGACTGGTTTTACTGAGAGCCTATAAGCACAAATCACTATTTGTCTCGAAGCATTTATTATATGTTTTGCTTCGGTTCAATTTGATATGAACGCCGGTCTTCAGTATTTAAACGTCCTGAGCGCCCAGCCTGTGATATAACAGCTATAAATATACCATAGCGTGGGTTTCGACTTTTATAAAGCGGAACCAATTACACAGAGACATACATCATAATATTTACGTCTAGACTTCAGCAAAGAAAAGGTGAAAATGTCCCGTCACGATAGCGGAGGTTATGCCACTCCAGTATCATAAACCGTACCAGAAAGAATGCCGAGATTAAAGGATTTATCTTTATTACTGTTTACGTGCCCATAGTCAATAAGCTTCAAGACAGTAAATTTTTTCCGTGGTAATAGACAAAGATGGAGTCAACATTCCGGCCTGAAATTGTGATTTATCAGTGTAGTTTGGAAAGGATGTCGAGCAAATAACAAAGAGGCAAATACAAAGACCGTTATGTTAGGTATTGTAAACTGCGAACGTTATAGAAGCGACGTGGTCGGTTTATGGCAGATTGTTCAGGGATTGTTTTTATGGGTATCATATAAAATGCACGCTGTAGCTTCAACTAAATACGATATAGCCTCAGCTGAATACGATGTATGTTGGCGGATATGGGAGGAAAACAAGCCTGGGGAATACGCCTGGTTGCTCATATCAGCGAAGTCGGTTGTTTATCAGTTCTGTGAAGCTGCAGCCTTTTTACAGCATGTCTATGTTTGCGTTAGAGAATTATTACAATGGCAATACCAGCGGGGATTTATCAAAGCCAACAACTAAAGCCTTATCTAGTTCTAGTGTTGTTATCCTCGCGCCTGCCTAGCTTGCAAGTTCCCCGTGATCGTCCGTTTGTCTGCTCTTTTTTGTCTGAGCCAGACACGCAGAACAAGACTCCTGAATGTTTGTAACTCATTCTGTCCCAGACATGATCTGTATCACAACAATGAAGTTCTGGGCTGGGAAATGTTTCAATAATTGCTATCTGGAACCGAAGAAATAAAAGTAGCAATTGTAAAAAGTAAAAGTGACCATTTTACACGCTTTGAGGCGCATTGGGTGTATGTTGCTCGACACACAGTTTTATAGAACAATCAACACTCATGCGTGACGATGTGATTATCACTCCGGCCGCTTTTACCTCCTAACGAAGTAAGTTAGGACCGTAACATTTATAGTAACAAAATATTTAGTAAATCTCATAATTGACTGGGACTGAAGTTGCAACTACGAGAGTTATATTTACACCAAAAATTAAGGCAGTGACTGGCACCTTGCCGTCTTGACCGACGATAGTTTGTAAAATGGAGTTATACCTCTCCATAGCGCAAAGCCTGAGTTTAATTTAGAGACCATGTGTTTCCCATGCAGCATGATCCCTCTCTCGGCCTGCCTAGTTTACTCCAGAGAAAGGATAACACCAATACGTCTGGAACACGACAAGCTGCCGGATCTGCAAGGCAATACGCTTACGAGGGTAAGTTAATAAATAAGTCACAAATGGTTGTAGAAAAATAACTAAATATGATAACAACTGGAAACCAGTTTATTTTTATACATACATTGTCCCTTTATTTCTCAACATAATTTCCACCAACATTGATGCACTTATACCATCGTTTTATCAGTTCTCCCAAACCGACTGCATAGATCTGCGTGCCCTATTCTCATTTACCTGCCATCCCACAGAACTGTGTGACTTACTTATTGACTCGCCCTCGTAACTTTTTCTGCCCAACTATGCACCGCTTTACTGGAAATCGTTAGCGGCTAAGTCCACTGAAAACTCACTTTGGCGGGAGACATTTCGCGAATGACGCCGAAATTGAATGTGAAGTTAAAACGTGGTTTAGAAAACAGAGCACGCAGTTCTATGCGGCCAGTTTGGGAGAACTGATAAAACTATGGGATAAGTTCATAAATGTTGATGGAAATTATGTTGAGAAATAAAGGGACAATGTATATATACAAATAAACTGGTTTCAAGTTGTTATCATATTTAGTTATTCTTCCACAGCCATTTGTGACTTGTTTATTAACTTACCGTCGTAACTGTCCGCCTGTCAGAGCTTCCTTCCTAGACCAGTTGCCGACCAAGGCTTAGGGCCTGGTCTGCCCTGCCATGACATTTAATCTTTAGGTTGCTTTTCTTTGCACTAGGGTAAGGCTTGAACCCCCCCCCCCCCCCCCCCACCCGACCCCAAATAATTAAAAAAAATTGCGTTGCGTTCCTCCCCCCGAAGCCGTTGGCACAATGTCGGGTGTCGGGTTTGGTGAGCGCCGCCTAACATTCGGTGGTAACATAAAGCAGGTAGTATCGTCGTCTATCATCTCAGACATAGTTGACTAAGACCTGGCTATAACAAATAGAACAGTAACATTTACAATAACAAGGACAGTACACGTGCACTTCGACGCATGACCAACTAGACACTCCTCGTTGAAGTACACTTGTTCCTGCAGTCGAGGTGCTGTCGTCATTTAGAGGTGATAGGTTCGAATCCCGGTCGGTACCTATAGCTTTCAAATTGTATGCTGTCTAGTGCGTCCTCTAATCTTTACTTCCTCCTTCTCCTTCTATGAGTGCCAAACAATACTATGTGTGTTTATTATGTACTGTCTCAGTGGCCTCAAAGGGTTCTCCAATTGATTTCAATAACAAGGACGGTGACAAATGCAGTAATAACTGGGAGAGAATGAGCATAAGTCTGGGACTGACGGAGTACAGATATCCGTTGTTATTATTGCGGGCATCTATTCGGCATCTGATCAACTTGGTACATTTAAAGGTAAATATTAACTGTTAGTACATGCGTTCACATAACACAGCGACCAGGTTTTCTTCTACGCTAGGTAAAGTTGTCTCATGCACGTCATCGTGTGCCATGCCAGTTCTTTTCCCCATTCCCTCGCTTTGAACTCAAACGTAGTCCATACACGTGCCACTATTTCTCGTGCACTGGACTGATTTTTGCGCGCGTATTAGCTTTCCTATAACCAGTGTCCCTCGCTATCAGGCAAAGTCGCTCCGACTTCTGAGGTACTTGTAATTTACGTCCCAAATGTCAAGGACGAGTAGTCAAGATTTTAGTGCAAGTGACCGGTGTAGGGGTTGTACCCACTGCCTCCTCATCAGCACACCGCACGCTTAATGTTCGAGCTCTCTTATTCATCCGCCACGCAGACCTCATTATTGTGTCTTAATAACCGGTCCTCTTCAGCATTGAGGTTTGTTGTTTTCTTTTACGTCAAATGAGTGTTTAAAACTCTTCTGTACTATGTATTATCAAAGGCTTAATCTGTGCTTTCCAGCTGATTTACCCCATTATATATTTATGCCAACGATTTTTATAACCGGCAAGAGTACAGAAGAAAAAACATTAGCTGTGAAATACGAGAACGGCTGTTTAATTTTCTTTAAGTATTCCGCTGTGTTGAGAGTTAAGGAAAAGGGTTCTTGAAAGCTACATTGAGTCCATCCTGATTTACGGGAGCGAACCCTGGACAATTAGCACACAGTTGAGGAATCCTGTGGAAGCTTCGAGCGTTTGGTTTTATAGAAGAAGAGTAACACTGCGTGGATAGAAAGAACAAGGAAGATAAATGCAAACAAGTTAACTCACAAAGAGAACCGGTTACTCGCATCATAAGAAAACTGTCCACATTCGTTGGGCATGAGAAGGGAAAAGCTAGAATATATCGTCACAGCGGGAAATTTGGAGGTTAGCCGAGGCAGGGGAAACCAAGAGAGAAGATGCTGGATAGTCTGATATTATGGCACGGGGGAACATCAGTATAAGAAGTGACTGACAGCATCAAAACATCAAACAACAGAGAGAATTAGAGGGTAGTGATCACTGATGTCTGCTCCAGAACGGAAGAAGAAGAAGAGGAAGAAGAAGAAGAAGTAGTAGTAGTAGTAGCATCAGCAGCTGCAGCAGCAGTAGTAGTAGTAGTAGTAGTAGTAGTTGTAGTAGCAGTAGTATTAGTAGCAGTACCAGTACCACCAGTAATAGTAGTAGTAGAAGCAGCAGCGGCGGCTGTTGTTGTTGTTGTTGTTGATGCTGTTGTTGTTGTTGTTGCTGATGTTGTTTAGTAGTTGTTGTTGTTTAGTCATTGTTGTTGTTTAGTAGTAGTGTGTTTAGTAGTAGTTTGGTGGTAGTAGGTGGTGGTAGGAGGATCAGCAGCAGAAGGGGGAAGGGGGTTAACAAGAAAGACACACCTGCATTATTTAAGCTAGGACCAGTACCTTTGAAATCCGTCTTCCCCGTAACAATTACAAGCAAAAACGCTGAAGAATAATAATAATAAAAAGAAAAAAAAGTGCGGACAAGAAAGACATACGTTCATTATTTCAGCTAGGACAATACCGACACAGAAGCTGCTGTTGAAATCCATCTTTCCCAAAACAATTACAAGCAAAAACATGGCAGCGAGAGAAAGCCCAACACTTGTGTATATGCTCCATTAAATGCTCTATTTTCTCATTCAACGCTGGGGTGTTTGGAAACGTCGCAGGCACGTGAGTCTCGGCCGTCTGCTATTATCGGGCCGACCTTCTCACGTGACCAACGTTTTGCTATGTAATTATTCTCAGCCATCGAATGAGCTCATGATATTTCTAGAGAAGGTCTACGAAAGCAAACTTCCGCGCGACCTTTTAGCTTCATGTCAATGGGTTTGAGGTGTTTGCTTGCGCACGTGGGGTTGCTCACTTTACGGTAGCGATCCTTTCATTGCGCTTAGAGATAGCGAAACCTAGTTGTTGAAATGTGAGTTTGTCGTGTTTCTAGCGGACACTGGTTAGATTTGTAACCCCAATTGTTGAAATGTCAGTTTGTCATGTTTTTAATGTAACCAGAGTTGTTGAATTCTGAAATGTGAGTTAGTCGTGTTTCTAGCGACCACTGGGACGTAAATTACAAGTATATCAGAAGTCTGAGTGGGTTGGGCTGATGGCGACGGACATTGGTAATATGAGAAGCTAATCACACACACACAAATCAGTCCAGTGCACTAGAAGTAGCGCCAAGCCGACTGGCATTGGCGATCCTGCTTCTCCACTTCTTGCGAATTCTACGGCATGTATCAGTTCTTGTGTTGATTCCCGTCCGTACCATGGCATGTATCAGTTCTTGTGTTGATTCCCGTCCGTACCATGGCATGTATCAGTGCTTGTGTTGATTCCCGTCCGTACCATGGCATGTATCAGTGCTTGTGTTGATTCCCGTCCGTACCATGGCATGTATCAGTTCTTGTGTTGATTCCCGTCCGTACCATGGCATGTATCAGTTCTTGTGTTGATTCCCGTCCGTACCATGGCATGTATCAGTTCTTGTGTTGATTCCCGTCCGTACCATGGCATGTATCAGTGCTTGTGTTGATTCCCGTCCGTACCATGGCATGTATCAGTGCTTGTGTTGATTCCCGTCCGTACCATGGCGCCAGACTGCCACTGCTGGCCCTAGAAGACACGCTAGACAACTGGAAAGAAAGCAGGTGAGAGAAAAAAGGACAAACATTCTGTGTGTCGAAAAGACAACCCCCCCCCCCTTTTTTTTTTCCCCGGAGGTCAGCTTGGCCGAATGGATAAGAGCGCTAGTTTTTAAACTTCCGGTGTGCTGATTCAGAGTTAGCGGGTTCAACCCCTACACTGGTCAGCTGGACTAAAATGTTGACATCTCGTCCTTGACTTGGGGACGTAAATTACAAGTACCTCAGAATTCGGAGTGAAATCGCCTGATGGTGAGGAACACTGGTAATAGGGAAAGCTAATCCACAGGCAAAAATCAGTTCAGTGCACTAGAAGTAGTAGCACTGTGTGGACTATACTTAAGTTTAAAGCAAGCGAACGAATAAGAAAAAGAAAAGAAAGATTCCCCTTCCCTTTTCCCTCTCATGTGTTTAACCCAGTTGATAGAATTACCAAAGACATCATGAAAAAAGATCGTAGCAAAATTGGATAGCCGTGAATAAATCAACAAAGGTGGAATTCGTCGGCTTAAAAAAAAAAAACGACTAAAACAAGTGCCGAAGGTACTACTGCTGTAGGTGTGTGAAGTGTTCGGACCTTCGCATCCTCTAGGCCTGACATTAGGTGGTCAGTCTTTCCCTCCCATGGCGAGTGTTGAGAGGGGGCATTAAACCCGTGTTCGATCATGCCATGGTAAGCATAACGTCCTAACCGCTATATCAACGCGCCTGCGGTGGCTATCTTTACACGAACACAGAAGTATGACGTGTTGTAAATTAATGTTCTTGTAAAGCTCAACGATTCCACTTTCCGTTTTTATTGATTTACGAGTTGTATTTTTACAGCTTGACTGCTGTTCATTCTACTTCATTCCTTGAATTTGAATAAGCGGACATCTACAAAGAAAGCAATTGGGTTTAAACTGAATACTATAATAAATAATAAAAATCTACGGGAAATATTATAAAGTAACAGTCAATAATCATTATCTGAAAAGTTAATAGGATTTTATGAATCGGCAAATACACTTTTAAATTAACCATACCTCCCAGACATGTCCACGGTAATTACATATGGGAAACAAGAGGGACGGACATCCCATGCATACATACTCATACATGATTAAGTTAGTTGCGTGTCCTATTACAGGAAGTTGCAATCATTTATTGACTGTGATTCACTACGCAATTCAGTAGTTTTGTTTTATCGGGATGTGAGATTTAAATATTGAGCACAACCCACTACTGGCAACGCTAATCGTATTCTGATATGAACCTAAGGCCTATCCACGTCAATGTGGAAGCACTAAACTCGAGTTTTGCTCTTGTTTGAGCTCGTCAGTAGTGCATATCCTTGACCGGACTCGGAAACAAACCCCGGATCACTGGCGTGTGAAGCGGGTGTGTAACCACTAGACCACGCGGCACACGCTGGACACGGCCAAATTATCACAACAGAATACTACAACGTCACACATCGTAGGCTGTAGCTCAAGATTTGTCCGATCGCCGCGACTGACGTCTGTCAATCGATATGGACCCGAACGATCAGGTCTTCTCACTGGTAAGGCACACCAGGCCGCCTAAAGTAGTTTGCCATATTGGTTTCTTAATAGCCGACGCCCATACCATGGAATAAACGTAAAGCGATCTGTTTCCAAATTGCTGGCAGCTGATTTCGAACCCTCGATGCGATATATCGGAGAATTGTGAAACTGCGTTTCACTAACCTCTTAGCTACAGACACCGACACATACGTAATATCCGCATTTAAAGAGATCAAGAGATAATGCAAGCAAATATATATGAATTGTATAGAAACAAATGGACCCAAAAGATAATGATGGCAAATATATGTGAATTGAATAGAAACAAATGGACCCAAAAGATAGTGATGACAAATATATGTGAATTGTATAGAAACAAATTGACCCAAAAGATAATGATGACAAATATATGTGAATTGTATAGAAACAAATTGACCCAAAAGATAATGATGACAAATATATGTGAATTGTATAGAAACAAATTACCCCAAACAGATAATACCAACAAATATATGTAAATTGTATAGAAACAAATTACCCCAAACAGATAATGTTAGCAATTATGTGTGAATTGTATTGACAAAAATTACCTCTAAAAGATCACGCTAGCAAATATATGTGAATTGTATAGAAACAAATTGCCCCAATTGAAACCTTAAATTAATAGGTGGAGGGGGGGGGGGGGAGCTTACAGCGTAACACAGGAGAATACATTGAGAGAAAATAATATTCAACACCTAAATAGTTTCTGCTTCCATTCTGTATACATTTTTATGTTAAAAATTCCAAGGTTAGAATTGTTGACAAATGTCCTCTTGAAAACACGACACCAGCCCAACAACTGTAGTTTTATGTTACCGCCCTAGCTTTTGTGAATGGGCAATCTTCAGTCAAGAACAGCTCAGCGTGTCAGCTTGTTTGTGATGTTCCGGCAGCTTTCAAACTAACTCATTTCTTTGAGCGGCCGGGGATTAACTGACAATTTTTGTCGTTTAAAGCTTCAGGCTTCATTTAGATGTTCATGTTTCACTACATAGGAAGAAAATCCTCAACTGCATACAGCTAAGCTTTGTTATAGCTAGAATTGCCAGATAATATATCAACAAATCGATGAGATTAATTTGGCGACCAAGTGTGGAAAAAAAAATGGCCTACTTCTTCCGGCCGATAAAGTCAACACTTCCATGTGTACGAACCCGCCTGCTCTTGCAAACTATACAGCCGGTTGTTCTTTTAAACAATACGAGAAGTAAATGTTTTATTATTATTAATCATTATTATCACGTTTTCTTTTCAACGGGTGTAAAGCTATGTTTAACACCGGGTTGGTAGGGCAAAGATTATATTCTATGGCGTCTGTGATTCTACGCTGTTATTTTATCTTCTGTTTAATTCCTCTGTATTTATGTTGTCGTCGTCGCATATATACGATCTACACGTATGTCGTAGAAGTGATGTAAGTAAACATTATGGCTGCGTCGATAGGCCAGCTTCAGATGTGCTTATAATGCCGGTTTGTTACATGAAACCGGCTGGCGGGAACTCTGATAGGCAGAGAATGGTGTATTCACCGCTTAGCATGAAATCTGATCAACCAATAGAATCGCTACATAACCACAGACCTGAGGAAAAACAAGAAATACGGGAAATGAGGGGTGACAGGAGACTCAGTGACAAGGCCACGGAACATGAGAATGGTTACATCTAGAGTAACATTTGGATACTTTGACGGATGCAGACACTGTCAGAAAAATTAGGTACAATAACAAACCGAGGAGTTAACCGACCATATGAAGCGCACGAGCCGCTATTAAGGGCAGAGATCGTGAAAAGAGACATGTTCCCACGATGAATTGCAGCAGATGCGGTCAGGGTCCTTTATGATTGTGTGTGTAGTGTGGCTGAACAGATACACCATCATTGCCTTGGAATAATGATGCGACAGGGAGTGACCAAAATATCTATCTTGTCAACAGCCACTCAGTGCTCAGAGAAAAGACCAGGCGGATATATACTAGCGTGCAACTGGTACCTTTAATATTAGGCCTCTTCGCTGCTTCTTGAAGATGACGACGGAGCTCGTATGGGAATGTCTCGGCTGCTGTGATGTCGGTTCTTGACAACTCTCAGCTCAACCTACTCTCAACTCAGCTCGGAACTCAATTCTCAGTTCAACTCAACTCTCAACTCAACTTAACTCTCAGCTCAACTCTCAGTTCAACTCTCAGTTCAACTCTCAACTCAGCTCAATGAATGGCAAGATTACTACAACAATTGGCGAATCGCCTAGTGGCGCAGACAACGTCATTTATTTAAAAGGGAAAAAAAGTGGATAAACAGTGTGTGGTGTAGACAGACAGCAGAAAGTAAATCGCGGAGATGTATACTCCCGAACATTCAATGGAGAGATGTGGATGTAGCGTATTTAGTTATGAAGTATACTTACTATTTGTGAGTTAACGCCCTAGAGTGGTGGAGCCATCACCAACACACGCGTCAAGTGGTGATTTCTTCTTCTTCTTCTTCTTCTTCTCCTCCTCCTCCTCCTCCTCCTCCCCCCCCCCATTTACCTCAGTGAGGTGTTAGGGCCATTGTCACAGTGCCATGCAGTAATGCACACACTCATCCATCAGCTGTTGGTTTTCTCCATAGAAAGTGTTACATTAATCTGCCGCTCCTGGAAGTAATAACTTCCTGATACTAGTCCACTGTCAATGAAGCCTTGTCTGCGGCCGTGCAGTTGCTGAATTCACGAACGTGTAGTGGAGTCTGCTGGTACGTGATAAATGTATTTGCTTGTTTTCTGCCCTTTTCATAATCCTGGTGATTAATCAACGTGCAGCTCTGGCTGTGCTTCTATGGCTGACAGGAGGAAACACGCGTCACTTGTGGCACTACATCGACGCCATGTTTGTTTGGATTGCAGTCAGTAGCAGTGTAGAATGGAGTTTGTGGTCGGGTGTAAGTTAACATGGGCCTGAGAGGCTCGTGTCACTATACTGTACTAGTTGTGGGGAGGGCAGGAAATAGAGAATTATATTGATCTTAACCTTGTTCATCTCTGTATCCCCTCTCTCACTCTCTCTCTGTATCCTCTCTCTCTCTCTCACTCTCTCTGTATCCTCTCTCTTTCTCTCTCCACTCTTTCTCTCTGCCTTTCTCTCTCTCTCTCTGTATCCCCTCTCTCTCTCTCCTCTCTCTCTCTTTCTCTGTCCTCTCTTTCTCTCTACCTTTCTCTCTCTCATGTGTGTGTGTGTGTGTGTGTGTGTGTTTGTTCGTGTATCTGCCTGAATGAGGTATTCTTAGTTACATATAGACAGACGGGCCGGTAGGCGGTGTGGGTGAGTGGATGGATGGTCAGACAGACAGATGGATCGATCGATCGATCAGGTAGACTGACGGATGGGTGGATGGATGGATTAGTTACGGGTGAATGGATGTATGGATATTTAGAGGGAGGGAGGACCGGGCCAATGTAATACATACAACCAGATAGACATACAGATAAATAAACTAGCATAACGGCAAGCACAAAGGACAGTGAGTGAGAGAGCGAGATAGAAAGAAAGAGAAAGAAAGAAAGAGAGAGAGAGAGACAGAGAGAGAGACACAGAGAGAGACACAGAGAGAGAGAGAGAGAGCACATCAGCAGATTTGAAATTCCTCTGTGTAGAGCTGTCTAGACTGTGGCAGCAGACAGCCAAATATAACAAACAAAATCTGCAATACTCCACAAAAACATGACAACAATAACAGGCTGGAATCATATTCATGTGAACAAATTGTACCATTAACGGACGGATCCGGCCATGTTATCTTGCCTACAAAAGGCAGTGCTCATTGTTTTCGTGTGTACGCCAGAATGATTTGTATGGGGAGTGTGTAGATGTATCTCAGCGCCAACCTATCTCAGTAAATGCATTACAATGAGAGAGAGAGAGAGAGAGAGAGAGAGAGAGAGAGAGAGAGAGAGAGAGAGAGAGAGAGAGAGAGAGAGAGCATGTAGTAATGGCATTAACAGACAATTGCATAGAAAACAAAAATCACGTATTTGGTTGGGCGCAATTGTTATTTTTCATTTTTGTTCCGCGTTCTGTCATAGAGTTGTCTCTGTGTATTCAGACTTTATATTTCTGATGCGAACAGGTTCTGTGGTGGTTGAGGTTGTGTATTTCTTAGATGTGTACACACTTGGTAGCGTTATAAATACATACGATATGTTATAAATACCCGTTGTAGCGTTATCTACACCTGTTTTAGTGTTGTGTACTTTCGTGGTAGAGCCATGTACGCCAGTGGTAGAGTCATGTACGCCAGTGGTAGAGCCATGTACGCCAGTGGTAGAGTCATGTACGCCAGTGGTAGAGTCATGTACGCCAGTGGTAGAGTCATGTACGCCAGTGGTAGAGTCATGTACGCCAGTGGTAGAGTCATGTTACTTGCACACTTAGTAGCGTCATGTATAATTGTTATATTAGTCTACACCCCTAGAACATAATGTAGCATCATAAAATGGGTACCAGGATATGACCTGACAGTAAAGGCCACCGGCTGGTAATGACCACATCACTTCGTGAGTGCCGATAGCTAGCACTGTATACCCAATAATGGCGTCAAAAAGAAACCTTTTCTTTTTCTTGTTTACATTTTGACAAACACTTTAAACTAATGAAAACACGTGGACAAAGAAGAAAACAAACATATTGCCATGGTTACAAGCGAGTCTATTGACACCATTGTATGTGTTACATTTGCACGTATGTGCCTCGGTATCACATTCTGGCCATTCTCGCAGTAAGTAAAATGTGTTCTTTGTTATTATATTGAATTTCGATATGTTAAAATCTCGTGCAATGGTCCTTAAGTGTGTCGGTGAATGGAGGAGTGACTGTTTTCGTTTTTCTTTTTTTTTTTTTAGACATTAGCAAGTGTCGGTGTTATTGTTGTTGATCCCGGTGCTACACAGTTGTCAACTTTTGACAGCCTAATGCCAGTCTTCAAAAAGTGCAAGTCCTCTGCAGTTTTTCCGTGGATCCATAGACCGTTTGTCGTAGCTTTCCCTTGACTTTTGAAATTGCACGACATATTATGAGAAGGTGGTCGGTTGTTTCATAACGGTGACAATAATGTCTACAAAGGAATGCATGTTGGGAATGTATACTGTTTAGATGGATCATGACTTGTGCATGTCTTGTTTGAAACGGGAAAATAGGACTGGCTTTGTTTCTGCTAAGGTCATTGATGTTCTTATTGTCGTTTGG
Source organism: Cepaea hortensis (assembly GCA_963921405.1). Classification (NCBI taxonomy): domain Eukaryota; kingdom Metazoa; phylum Mollusca; class Gastropoda; order Stylommatophora; family Helicidae; genus Cepaea; species Cepaea hortensis. Next base: position 159,150,865 of record OY992877.1, on the reverse strand, counting down.
TCTGGGGCATTTCATTCAAAGAGTTGAATCCATTGTTCCCTGCGCCCATATGTTCAGCCAGCACTCTCTTGTGTTGTTTCTGGGGATCTGTGGGACTGTTCTCATACTGTAGTTTTATCCATTTGCTGTTTTGACACTTCTGCCTTAGAATATCCGAAGGTCTTCTTATTTTCCAAGACGTCACCATCGGGTAATATACTGTAGTGTTTTGTCAATAATGTGGTTTTAATGTAATATTTCGTGAGTATATTTTAGATGTAATACTATTGTGAATTTAATATAGGAATAAATACAGTAATGGACATTTGTCAACGCCTGGAGGCGTACTGGGTAGATAGTGCTAAACCCCCATGTGTGTACAGATCAATCGGCACTTGATGAATGATGTCATTACTGACACGCCAGCTGCCTTTACTTCTCAGAACATTTCCTGGTACACATTTTAGGTCTAGTTGAACTGGAAGCTCAGGTTAATTTTAGTTCGCAAAAAAACCTACCTCATAGGGGATTCGAACACATGAGTACCGGGCCGACAGTCAAACGTGCTTGCCACAACGCTCCTGCGGCTGCTGAACTTAACAGTAAGCAGTATAAACAATGGTTACGTGTTTACGTGACCAGAACAATTCTTGTTGTTTTAATGGGCACCGGTACAGGAAACAAAAGATAGAAAGCCCAGATATTTACCTATGTATAACCACATAGAATTCTTCTCAAATGATTGAGAAGGAAAAAGTTGAAGGGAAAAACAGCTTGAGAAGATCACAAATATAAATGGATAGGCAACATTAAGATATGGCAAGGATACACGCCAGATTATATGATCATTTATGACTGTTGGCGATTCTGCATTGCTAAATATTTATGTGTTGATGATGATGATGTTGATTTGATGATGATGATGATGATGATGATCGAGAAGGAGGAGGATAGTGATGATACTGATGGTAATGATTATGATGATGATCGTGATCATGATGATGCACAAGCATGTTTAAAAAAAAAAAACAATGAGTATGGTGGCATTATTGCACTATCGGCTTATTGCTTTCTTCGGAAATCTCATCCCCGCAATATCCCCAAGACTTGCCTTTAATTTCATCCCAACCTTATACTCGTCTCCTTATCGCTCACCCCAGGAAACAAATCAGGCTCCCCAGGCCGAGTGTAAAGTTTAAGAAACTGAAGTAACAAAAACTCGACTACTTCTGGCTTGTCATAGCAACTAGCGTTTGAAAGCTGTCTCCTAGCAACATGAACTGTGCCAGAAAACTAATTACCATGAATAGTTGTTGGGAATTTCCGCATATGGCCAACATTGATTTGCCAGCTTAGTACGTTTGCTTAACTCTGGTATTTAAATATGTATTTATAACATTCATTTTTATACAAGAGAGTCACGTGGTATAAATTTATTTATTTCATACCTTATGAAGTGGACGTTGTCTTTTTTTAAAACCTATCTTTAACTGTTCTGACTACATGGACGGTTGTAGGTTTTTGTGTTTCCTTTAGTCCGATTTCAGAGACCCTGCCTGTAGCAACGCTACCGTCGGCATTGCTGGTGGGGGTCTTTGGGATGTGCAAGCCCCTCTACCACTACATGATAGGGGTTTCGTTTGAATGTTCATACTTGACGTACTTTTAAACATTTTCATTTCTCACGCAGTAGCCACCATTCTTGTCATTTCCAATACCTCGCTGGGAATTGAGTCAGAGCCGGCTGACAATGTTGAGTTGAGTTGAGCTAAGAACCGACATCACTGCATTCAGAACATTCCCATCCCGTCCCTCGTTCAACAGCCAGCGAAAATTCACACTACTTATCGTTCCCACCGCTATCTGATTGAAAGTTCTCCTGGTCTTCCCTCTCAATTTTGAGATTCTACCAGAGCCCCTGCCGATCCCCCGCAATCTCATCCTTTCCACATCGTTGACACCTTGCAGTCTTGACAGACCAAAGTATGTGAGTGGAATGTGGCCAATATTCCATCACAATGTCTGGGCAGAGCTTCAGAGAATCGTGTGGCGCCCAAACGACATGACCCCTCTCTCGGCCTAGTCTTGTGTATTCCAGAGGAATGGGTAACCAATACGTCTGGCACAAGGTAGGCTGCAGACGCTGGCGGCTCAGCGTCAATCCACCGAGACCTCACCACCACGAACCGGTGGCGAGTTATGGCCAGACCCTGACACCCAAGGGACACGGCTTAGAGGCGTTCAGCCATGTCCCACAGGTGAGGGCCTTGTACGAGCCCGGACCATGAGGGCGCGCACATCTGTCGATCACAAGTGTCCGGACCTGTGTAAAGCGTGCACTATCGTCAGACTCCCCACCTGACTTTTAGCGGTCCCCGCGACCAGCGGGAATAGGCCCGCCATAGCTACCGCAGGAGATATTGCCTGTCTATTTGCAGGCAAATCTCCCATACTTCCACTGTGCGGATCTCGCGACCAGCGAGAATAGGCCCGCCGGAGATTATGCTCGTCTGCTGCGAACAAATCTCTACCGAGAGACTGAATAAGTAAAGAAACGATAAAACATAGGCCTCCACATAGGCTGACAATAAAAAACCTAACGCCCGTGGACAAGACATGACCAGTCCAGGCCGAATCCAGCCAGGCTATGCTGAATCTTGACCTCAATAATTTGTCCCGAAGCAGATTACTGATATGATTTTGTGATGTGAAAGGACCATCACATATTGTAGGCCTGAATGCACGGAGGAATAGGTGGTCAGTCTTTCCCGCACTTTCGCAGACGACGAGCCCTGGCGTGGAACCCGTGCTCTATCGCTGTCATGACATGACCCGCGCAGTTCGCTATCAACTACTCCAGCGTGCCCGATTTTCTTCTTAGCATTGTAGATCATGGCATCAAGTATGATGAAGCGAGTTATTCGACCCCATTTTATGCATGCCCGTGCGTTATACAATTCCTCTCTGCCGCAATTCCTCTCTGCCGCAATTCCTCTCTGCCGATGTGAATGAAGTACTGGGCTTGTACTTCCCGCAAATTTCTGAGCTCGGAGAGGGGAAGGGGGAGCTCTGCAGGACAGAGATGCTATTTTGGTACCGGGCCTGGAAAAAGTCGTTACACCAACCACTCCCCGATGCAAGGTTTAAGGTGTGCTGGTGGCAAGGTAGCCGGTTCAACCCCTACAACAGTCAGTTGGGCTAAAATGTTGACTTCTCGTCCTTGACTTGGGGACGTAAATTGGGACTTGGGTTCACCTGATGGCGAGGGACACTGGTAATAGGGACAGCTAGCCAGACGTAAAAATTATTCCAGCGTGGACTACGCTGGAGTTCAAACGAGCGAACAAACAAACACAAATTGCTTAGACGACCTGAATGCTAGTGCACCAGTAGAAAGATTCGACACTGGCAGGTCTTGCCGAGGGCTTACAACTAATCTCCTTCTTTCGCCTTCTATCCCTCATCGGGACATGGGCCCTCAACTAACTCGCTCCATATGGTTCTACTCTGTGCTATTTCATGCAACTGGGTTCATGCCCTCCCTTTGTTACTCATTTCTGTCTCATTTCTCTTCTCCGTGCTTATATTTAGGTCCTCCTCAGTGGCGAAGGGGTAACGGACTTAATCCCGCATATTGCGTTCGAACATAGCTGCGCGCGATTCGGCAGCAGACCGCCTAGCGCTGATTTTCATATAGCGGTTTGGATGCCGGCCGTTCAGAAAGCACTGCTAAACCCATGACGTAAATTTGCCAAGAAATCACAAACAGCCAAACAAACACTGGGGTTGACTGCTACGTCTTGTGACAAACATTTTAACTATTTATTTTCCAATGCGGATTCCAGACAAGGGCGTTTGTAGTTCTACTTTTCTCATATTTTCTCAATTTATGTCCTATGCAACACCAGCGCCTTTTCTTCACGTAGATAATTCACTGGTATTTGTTAAGTTCTCTCCATGCTGGTGATTTTATCATTCTGTTTTAGTTCTTCTATATTACGTAAGCACCAGGCAGTGATTGTATTGTAGATCCCAGTAACCGTCCTCCGTGTTTCAGACCTCTACAGAAGTGCTGATGTAACGTTAGAATTGCCGTCTACGGCGCCGCCCCTGAAAGACATGTTTGTCGAAGTCGGATGCGGAAGGACATAGACTAATTCTTATGCGATGAGCAAATATATCCATATTTGCTGTTTGTTTTATTATACGTTGCGTCCATCTAATATCGGTGTTGTTGTTTCCTGGTGTCTGTTTGTTGTCACAAAGTCCCGCGTTATTTGTGTCTTGCAAAGCTGGCGGTTTCAATTTCTTGCTTCTAACATTATTCATTGTTGTGTCGCATTTTTCTTCTTATTTTTTCTTCTGCCTTTCGCCTTCCAATGAAGAACAGACGCTCAACCAATCCCCACAAATCCTTTATCGACTTGTTCATGATTGATTGGATCTTGCAGTTAAAGTTTTCAGCGGCATGAGGTGGCCAGTATCACATCAATCCTCCTAAGACGCCTCCTGCGACATGGTGATACTTTATATTGGTACTAGTCCTTCAGTCTCGTATGAACCCCAGCAGCGCACGGGTGTTTGTCGCAATTATCCGCGACGGACTAGCACATTGCCGTATCGACAGACAATAGTGTGTTACGTGCTTCAAAAAAGCACACTAACTACAACCCATGCCGGTAAGACCCAGGGTGGAGTTATACCTCTCCATAGCAAAAAGCCTGGCCTAATTATAGAGACCATATGTTGCCCATGCAGCATTGATCTTTCTCTCGGCCTGTCTAGTTTATTCCAGAAGAAAGGTAACACCAGTACGCCTGGAACAAGACAAGCTGCAGAAGCTGCCGGATCAGCAAAGCAGTGCTCTAATTGTCCGCCTATGGGAGCTTCCATCCTAGACCATTTGCCGAAACAATTAACCTCACCTTATTATTTTATAGATTTGAAGTTTTTAATGTCATTTAATGTCATATACCACCCCCCCCCCCCTCACACACTCTCTCCCTCTTTCTCTCTCTCTCTCTCTCTCTCTCTCTCTCTCTCTCTCTCTCTCTCTCTCTCTCTCTCTCTCTCTCTCTCTCACGTTCCTATTCACTATTTGTTATTTCAGCCACACTTAATGTAATGTTTTGATATTGTTTAAGAATGACTATTTTCAGTAAGTAGTATAATTTTAGTTGTAACGTGTCATTTCAGGTGAGGGTCACATATGGTATAATGTCAACTGAGAGGAAGTCGAGTTCTGGCACAGAGAGCAAACTGAGCAAACGGTAAATGGTGACTCTGTCTGTAGCGAATATTTATAACCCGTCATTTCATTGTTATGTCAGTTTATCATGTAATGTTTTCTGTGCGCGCGTAAAGGAATGCGTGAGTGGGTGACAGAGATGCGGAATGAGAGGGTGGGGAGAAAAAAAAAGGGGGAGGGGGTAGATAGAAAGACAGATGGACAGACGGGCGAACTGACAGCTGACTGGCTGACAGGGGGGTGGGTAGGTAGATAGGTCCCCAAGTCAGGGGCCTGAAGTCAACATTTTAGTCCAACTGACCGGTGTAAGGGCGTTCTTATCCATTCAGCCTAGCTGACCTCCTCAGCGTTTTCAAAAACCCTAGCCTGTACATCCAAACATGTACAAACAGATTACTTGAAGAATAGTTGCACCTGCCAGAGTAATACGATTTTATGAGTGATAGACATGAAGCTCATGCAATGATGAACACAGAGATCATGCTTATGGTGACAAACATAGAACTCATGCAAAACAACAATGGGTTGTCAGCGTTGTGACAACCAACAGATTTGGCCTGAACATAAGTGAACCAGCGGATGTCTTCAGAGATAAAGAAGACATATACAGAGTTTGTCTGGGGGTCGAGGTTCAATAGGGTCTGCACATATAAGATGAAGAGACAGTGAACAAATAGACTAGACCTAACATTAGAGGTTCTGGTGAGCTGGGGCAGTGTCATCGGAGATAGACAAAACATTACTATAAACTGAGATGGCAGCAAAGTTTGTTGCTTTGCAAATCTGAAGACGAAGGGGGAGGAGGCAGTGTAGGAAAAGATGAAGAAGAAGGAGGAGGATTATGAGGAGGAGGAGGAGAAAAAGATGAAAAAGAAGAAGAAGAAATGACCTAGTAGTAGTAGCAGTAGTAGTAGTATAGTAGTAGTAGTAGTAGTAGTAGTAGTAGTAGTAGTAGTAGACGGAAGGGGAGGAATCCCTGTTGTATTACGTTATAGTGTTAAATAACAACCTACTATATATCGACCACACTATATGCTAAGTGTTTTTCTTTTTAACTGCGTAAAATGATTGATATATGGGTGAAGTAAATTGTTAAACAACAGACGTCAAAGTGAATAAAACCAATAATACACCTGACCGCCATTAAATGTACAATTAACATAAAGACATACTGATTTGTCTTGCCCAGTAATTCAAATACATGAGTCTATTGATTCCCTTTTAGTCAGATATGACTGAGCTACCGTATGACAGTAGACCAGAGGTTCCCATACCACGGCCAACGGGCCACTTGTGGCTCGCCAGATGTCAGAAAGTGGCACGCGAGGCCTCGTTATTTAATATAATATATTTTAATCATTTCAAACGTGCACTCGGAGCGCCCGTCAGCCTACGATAATTTACTCTGCTCGTGGTTGTTATGCTCAGATATTATCGAATGCGCCTGTTCAGTTCGCAACAAAACGTTATGAAGTTCCCATATCCCAGCCTTGTCGAAAAATCAGGAGTGCGCAAGGCGCCATGTTATCGTCTGTTACAACTGTTTAGCAGAGTCGGTAGTATTGTGTTGAAATTAGATGTTTTCAAATAACAATTTACCGTTAAAGCGTGGAAAATCTAAAATTAAACAAGGGTAAAAAGCGAAAATGTGAAGACGTGGCTTGTCGTGAATACAACGAAGATTGGACGGAGAAATTTATATTTATGCCTAGCCGTAGTGGTAAACCAGTTTGCTTAATCTGCCGATTTTGTGCTTCTGTTCCCCAAAAATACTTTAATCTGGAACGACACTTCACGACCACACATTCAGACATAAATGCTCAATTTCCGATCAATTCGGGGTTAAGAAAAGATTTCATAGCTAGAAAAGAAAGTTCTCTGACCACGCAGCAGTCATTTTTCACCAAGGCTAATGAACAGAGCAAGAGTGCTATTATTGCATCGTACGAAGTCGCTCTTCTATTGGCTCGCAAAAAAGAAAAAAATATCCGTTCACCGATGCAGAAGAAATAATCAAGCCTTCCCTTACAATTGCTGCTAGAATGCTTGGCGATAAAAAGTGTGAAACAAAATTTGATCAGATTCCTGTGTCTAATAATACTATGGCCAGGCGAGATGAAGAATTAGCCAACGATGTTTTTTGTCAAGTAGCAGTACATATCAAACATTGTAAATTTTTTTTAAAATTGGCAATGGATGCATCCAATGACATTTCTGACAGCTCAGGTCGCAGTTTTTGTTCGAGCAATAAACGATAATTTTGAAGTCATTTAAGAACTTCTAGGACTTGAATCGATGAATGCATCTCCCAAAGAGACTGATCTGTTTGAAACTCTGAAGTTGTGTGTTAAAAAAAAAAAAAGACAACAACAACAACATAGAATAGACCAAATTGGACAGGGTATGCATCGTCGGTGTTCCGGCTTTGACGGGTAAAAATTCTGGATGTCTAGCATTATTGGAAGTTTCTTGGCGGCACTATATTAAGATATCATTGTATCATTCACCAAGAAACTCTGTGTGGAAAGACATTAAATCTGAAACATGTCATGGATGTTGTTCTGAGATGTGTGAACAAAATTCGAAGTAAGGCGCTGAACAGGCGTAAATTCAGACAGTTTCTATCATACCTGAACGAGAAATACGGTGAGCTACTGTTACACTGCGATGTCAAATAGCTATCTAAAGGGAAAGTTCTGTCACGTTTCTGAGCATTAAAAAATAGTGTCTATCTGTTTCTGTCTGAAATAAATGAATTGCCTACATAACGGGAATGTCTGCTGAACGATGACTGGCTTAATGAACTGGCATTTTTTGTGGACATCATGTCTCATTTAAATTCTTTAAATGCGATGTTCCGGGGGGGGGGGGGGGGACAAACTATTCACAAATTTGTGCGATGACATTTCTTCATTTATAATCAGACTACGACTGTTTATCGGACAGCTGACTGAAGGGACTTTAGAGGCGTTTCCAACTCTGAAGACGCTTGTGGTGGAAACGAAATGCGACTTGTTACAGTACAAGGTAAAGGTTGAAAGTCTTCTGGATATCTTTCAGTCGAGTTTTCAAGAGTTCATAATAGAGGAAGATAATGTTGCCTCTTCATAAATCCGTTCGTATTTCCCGATTGCCAGCTCTGTCAATTACAGCAAAACCTTCAGCACGAAGTAATTGATCTGAAATGCAATTCTGCATTGAGATGTAAATTTCTGGAGCTGTCTGCTTCACCTTCAGCTGATCATATGATTTCATTCTGGCGACTATTGCCTGTCGAACAATTTGAACACTAGCCTTCATTCGCCCAGAGATACATTTGCCGTTTTGGTTCGACTTACAGATGCGAGCAGTCATTTTCCGCCATGACCGTTATAAAAAAAAAAAAAAACAAGCAACGTTCCAGACTCACCGACAGTAACCTAGGTGCGCTTGTGACTTTGGGCACGACAGATTTGTGCCCATACATTGATAAACTGGCATCTAAACTTAAGTAACTGGTTATGAAGAACAATTACAATTGTAAATTAATTACATTAATGGCGATTTTCGAAACTGATTAAAAATGTATTGTTAAATGAACTTTAGATTTTAAACCAAAAAATGACCGAGTGTAGTACTGACACCGACTGCCTTTAAAGTTTTAGAATTTTGTTGACGAAAGTTAAGAAAGGTAAGAATGATATTGCACGACTTTTATAATTTTATAACGCTGTGGCCCCCTTAACTACCGAAAATAGTAGATATGGCCTTCTCCTTGAAAAGCTTGGGAACTACTGCAGTAGACGGTACTACCTGCTTTTTGTTAGCGCCAAATGTTGGGTGGGGCTCACCAAAACCGATACCCAACATTGTGCCAACGACGAACAGTTAGAGCATTGTTTTGCTGATCCGGCAGCCTCATCTTCTTGACTTGTTCTAGTTGTATTGGTGTTGCCTTTAATCTAGATAATCTTTAATAAACTAGGCAGGCCGAGAGAGTGATAATTCTGCATGGACAGCACGTGGTCTTTACGATTCAAAACACGCTTTGTGCTATGGAGAGGTCATTATGCCTTTTTCTGAAGTACAATGTAATAAACTATCGACCACAGGGTGGCCGTATTGATTCCCTTAGGCGGAGGAGGTACTAAGAAATAAAGAATAGATTAGTGCTTGTAATAGTCCAAGATTATATAATTCATAACAACATACGTATCACTACCGTGTGGTTAAAAAAAGGTAGTCCAATAGTAAATACTGAATTTGAAGTGTAAAATGTTAGTCTTTCAAATATTCTAGACCCGACATATTTGGCGGGACGTTCAGTTTTTGTTTTCTTCGCCTTTGCTTTCCATACAATTGTCTGGTACCAATTATTATGAAGCCCTACTGGTCGGGAAAAAAAATAAACCTACTCGGGAAAAAATAATCCTATCTCTGCTGGGCATTGAACCATGCCCACTATGGACTCGACATAAGCGCTGTAACCATTTTGCCGCCGTAGTCTACTGCCAAGTCATGGAAAATATACAAATGGATAAGTAGCACTAGAAAACGGGGGTTGTGGAGAAAGATGATCACACATGGCTGTCGTCGGTTCTTCAAGAGGATGAGATATGATATGGATGGGGAAGAACGCCCTCCAGCCATCAGTAGGTCGTGCTGGGGAGATAAGCATGGTACTACAGACCACCTACAGATCTCCAACACGCCAACCATAGGTGTAATAGTCCGTGTTCCTCGGGTTCCTCAGATCCTACCCTTTCGTTGCTATTCTGTGGTATGGAGTTGAGGTAGTTGTGTGCCCTTTACAGGACGTCAACATCAACCGCAACATGTGTGGCTGTTTGTGATTTATTGAGCAATTTTTATGTTCAGAAGTTTACCATTGTTTTCTGGAAATGGTCGATGCCCATACTATCGACATCAACACAAGACGGTCTGCTTCCAGATCGTCGACAACTGAGTTCGATCCCTCGACTCGTTATGTCAGGGAATTGTGAAACACGTGCACTGCCCTTTAAGTCACGGCGCGGTTTGATGTTGTAAGAAGTGTGAATTTGAAGTGGTATTTGGAAAACTAAATTACTAATTTATACGTTGTCGTTACGTTTCTCACAGACAGACACACACACACACACACACACACACGCACGCACGCACGCACGCACGCAGGCAGGCAGGCAGACAGACAGGCAGGGATGCGCGCACACGTACGTATGCACGTACGTATTAGTATGTATGTACTTGCGTACATACGTACTTATGTAGTATTATTCTCTACTTGGTATTTTAGTTTAGCGGTAGCAACGTTTTTATAGAATAAAACCCCTTTTCCTGCCACATGGTATATGCGGTTAATGTCAACGCAACTGCATGTTCTTTTATAGAACGTTTCACTCAACGCCAACCTTTATTGGCTGTTCGCGACTCAGCAGGCAATGTTAGGTCCAGTAGTTTGCCATTGAATGGGCCTATATCAGCACTCGATGTGTGATGCGATCACTACAACACTTGCAGCTTTAACTTCCCCGACAATTTCTTGGTATCCATTTTTGTGAGGCGCAGGCGATGCCGGAACCAGGTGGTTCAGTAAAAAATTTCCCACCTCAAGGTGGGTTTAAATCTAGGACTCCACACCGCTAAAAGAACTAACTGACTACACACTTGACCACTTCCTGTATCGGTCAAGCCTAACGTGTGTACCAAGAAATGTCATGGGAAGTATAGGCGGCCAACATTGAATTGACCACATCAACCATCTATGCAAATATGGGGAATAACACTATACTATATACCTAATACGCCTCAAGGGGTCCTTTATCGTTAATTTTTTTTTTTTTTTTTTAATGTATAGGGTGTATTTGTAATGACTGTGCAGTGTTTGACAATATTGCCGGTCCAAGTTTTGTATTCACCTTCTGTAAAGTTCTTGCAACATTATACGTAAATACAAAACTTGGACCGGCAATATTTTCAAACACTGCACAGTCATTAAAATACACCCTGTTTAAGCTTACGGGTTTCAGCATGGCAGAATGCACATAACGCGTTCATTCTTAAACATCCGGCATGTTGATGCCGAGGCTGCGGGTGTTCAACCCCTACATCGGCCAGTTAGTCTAAAATGTTGACTTCTCGTCCTTGACTTGGGGACGTAAATTACAAGTACCTCTGAAGTAGTAGCACGTGTATGGACTCCGTACACACACGACTATTATCTGACTACTGGCACCTTGCCGTTTTGACAAATGGCAGTCTGTTATATTGTGCTTCAAAAATGGCATGACAACTTTAGTCCATGGCGAATGTGACTGATCAAACTACTAGTGGTATGTTGTTATTGTTGTTGTTTTGTTTTTGTTTTTTGGTTCACTCGCTTTGAACTCAAGCGTGGTCGATATACGTGCTACTACTTCTAGTGTTCTGGACTGATTTTTGCGTGTGGGTTAGCTTACTCAGTTACCATCATTACCCAGCTTCAGCTGTAGACGACCTATTAATTAACCCATTACCCATCATCATGGGTGAGTGGAGGATTTGTGGGTGGGTGAGTGTGTGTAGGTTGGGGTTGGGGATGTGTATATGTGTGTGTAGGACGTGGGATGTTTGGGTGGGTGGGGGATGGGGGGTAGTAGGAGAGGCGCAATTCGGTTAGTATTTGCCGGATTAATCCGGATTGACCTTGACCTCGGCCGATTTTCACTCCCCCTCGGTCATATAGTTGGGTGGGTATGTAGGGGTGGTATCTAGGTCATATCTAAGGGCGATAATTCTAAGATTTTATGTTTCTAAGGGCAGATAACTATTGAGTGGGTGTATACAAATTTTAATTAATTATTATAAAATAAAATAAAATAAATAAAAAATAAAAATAAATAACGACGGGGTGCGGGGTGGTGGCGAGGGGGTGGGCGCGTGGGGTGAGGCTAGGCGGTTCGGGTTTAAACACTATCAGGTATATAATAATTTTTATTAAATCATGTATAAACAATACAATGCATATTAAATAAGTAGCGGCATAGTGGAAAATTCTGGAAGGTAGTACCGGGGAGTTATACGTCGGCAAGTGTGGGAAAATCTCCGGCGGGTGTGACGGTGGTCGGTTCATAACAGACATGAGGGGGTGCATACGGAAAAGTAATTAAGTAACGGGTTGTAAAAACGTGGGTGAGTGGTGTGTTAAAATATTTTGAACTGTTAGCGCATTGGTGGTGTACATTAGTACGAATAGAAGGAATATGTGCGGTGGGGATAGTAGTGGGTATGGGTTAGTGGAATTAGTTGATAAGGGTGGTTATTAGTGCTATGTAGATGTTCATAGTAGCTTATTCACTAACATAACACGTGTTACAAATGAAACCTTGAAAGCTAAAGATCGCTGATTGTAATGGATATAGTGTAGTATCATTCGGTGGTAAGGGGTGGGTACCAGGTATTAGTGGTCAACAGATGGTCAAGTAGTGGTCAAGTGAGGAAATTTTAGGGAAAAGTGGTTATAATGATAGGGTGATGCTTAAAGGGTGGTAATTTAGTGGTCAAGTAGTTGTCAAGCAGTGGTCAAGTAGTGGTCAATTGGTAGTCAAGAGAGGAAATTTTAGGGAAAAGTAGTTGTAATGATATGGTGATGATTAAAGGGTGATTAATTAGTAGTCAAGCAATGGTCAAGTGGTGGTCAAGTGAGGAAAATTTTAGGGAAAATTGGTCGTAGCGACATGGTGATGGTTAAAGGATGGTAAATTAGTGGTAAATTAGTGGTAAAACAGTGGTCAAGCAAGGAAAATTTTAGGGAAAATTGGTCGTAGCGACATGGTGATGGTTAAAGGATGGTAAATTAGTGGTCAAGTAGTGGTCAAGTAGTGGTCAAGTGAGGAAATTTTAGGGAAAAGTGGTTATAATGATATGGTGATGATTAAAGGGTGGTAAATTAGTGGTCAAGTAGTGGTCAACCAATGGTCAAGTAGTGGTCAAGTGAGGAAATTTTAGGGAAAAGTGGTTATAATGATATGGTGATGATTAAAGGGTGGTAATTTAGTGGTCAAATAGTGGTCAACCAATGGTCAAGTAGTGGTCAAGTGGTCGGGTGACCACTTAAATTGTAGAGGACGATGTCCCTAAGATTATGGTAGTGGTTAAAGTGATCGATGACATGGTCAAGTAGCTGTCAACCAGTGGTCAAGTGGTCGAATGAACACTTAAAAGGTAGAGAAAAGTACGTATATTGAAACGGTGATGGTAAAATGGTCGACAACGTGGTCAAGCAGTGGTTAGGTAGTGCTCAACCAGTGGTCAACCGCTCAAGTGAGAAAATTGTAGGGTATGGTACGTGTAGTTAAACAGAGATGGATAAATTAAGTAGTGACGTTGTCAAGTAGTGATCAAGTAGCGGGCAAGTACTGGTCAAATGGTCGAGTGACCACTTAAATTGTAAGGGAAAGTACGTGTAGTGAACCTGTGTTGGTTAAAGTGATCGATGACGTGCTCAAGTAGTGGCCAAGTAGTGGTAAATGGTCGAGTGACTACTTAAATTGTCGGTGAAAGTAGGTATAGTGACATGGTGATGATCAAGAGTTGGTCAAGTGGTGTTCAAATAGTGGTCAAGTAGTGGTCAAGTAGTCGAATGACCACTTAAATTATAGGGTATGGTACGTGTAGTGAAACGGTGATGGTAAAATAAGTAAGGACATAGTCAAATAGTGGTCAAGTACTGGTGAAGTAGTGATCAAGTGGTCGAAGGATCACTTAAATTGTAGGGTATGGTATGTGTAGTGACATGATGATGGTTAAAGTGATCGATGACATGATCAAGACGTTATGCCGACTGCTAAGTTCAGAAAGTAATGTCCTTACTATCGGCAATTTCCCTGACAGGAGCGCCTCGAGCACTGATTTTGTATTGATCAATAGCACCTAGTGGTACAGTCAACACACATGGACAATAGTTACATCCGGTCAAAGATGGCGTCGCACCCTATCACACATGGGTAATTGCTACAACCAAACTACGTCTCATTCACTAAAACTGGTCAAAATATGGTGTCACATCCGGTCACAGGGGTAATGGGACATCTGAGACACGTGGTTAAGAGGGAAACTATAGAAAAAGGGTGTCCTATCGGTTGTCGAGTCAGGGAACCTAACGTATGATGATCACTGTCTATAGGAGTGAATATACTGCATCATCAACACTGCATCATTAACACTGCATCCGAAGGGTAAAATGGTCACCCCCTTCTCTCTCTCTCTCTTCTATAACCGTGTAGTCCTAGTGTTATCCGGTTACACCAAAGGACACCCGAGCATCAACACAACAAACTGCCCCGATTCAACCTTGGGCAATGCACGTAACATGACAGGTCACATGTCCGCCGTCATAACCAGCGACGTTATCACGTATCAAATTAGACATCCACACTTTCATTTCCTTTCTATGTGGCCATAGTGTCTTTACATCTTTCTCCAGAAAGCCATTTCCAAGACCAATATATGTTTTTTCAGTGTACCTGCTCAGTGCCACACTTCACAACCAGACAAAGGTACACCTTCTATGTACCAATTCAACCGTCAAATAAGAAAATATGTTAAACAAAATATTAAAATTGTTGGTCAAATACAGAAATATCTCGTCCAAACTTATAAAAAGTACGAACATTTGTTAACCTATTGGGAAAAATATCAATCAAGTAGGAAAGTTTGTTAGTCAAATAGAAAAAATATTGACCACATAACGATATATCTTGTCCACACTTATGAAAAGTAGGGAAATTTGTTAGTCAAATGAGAAAGAGAAAAAAAAAAAAAAAAGATTAACCAAGTAACGAAATGCCCCCACCAAACTTATGAAAAGTACGAAACTTTGTTAAGCAAGTATGAAAATGTATCGACCAAACAGAGAAATATATCACCCAAACTTATAAAAACTAGGAACATATGTTAACCAAATGGAAAATATCTTGGCCAAATAGGAATACTTGTTAGCCAGATGGGGAAAATATTGTCCAAGTAACGAAATACATCGTTCAAACCTACGAAAAGTAGGAAACTTTGTTAATTAAATGTGAAAATTTTGGCCAAATTTCAACCAAACTTATAAATATTTCAACTAAACTTATAAAAAAAATAGGAACATTTGTCAGCCAAATGGGAAAAGGGTCGGCCAAATACAGAAATATCGCAACCAAACTTATAAAAAGAAGGAAAATATTGACCAAGTAACGAAATATCTCGTCGAAACTTATAAAAATGTAGGAAACTTTGTTAACCAAATGTGAAAAAACAAAACAAATATTGATCAAGTAAAGAAATAACTCCTCCAAATTTATGAAAAGTACGAAACCTTAGTACCCAAATGCGACAAATGTAGGTCAAATACTGAAATATTTTGTCCAAACTTATGAAAGGTAGAAAATTGTCTTAACCAACTGGGGTAAATATTGCTCAAACTAAGAAACATGTCGACAGAAGTAGGAAATTGCGTGAACCAAAGTAATAAAATTGTTGGCCAAATAGGAAACAAGTATCGGTCAAACTTATAGATGTCTCGTTTAAACTTATAACATGTATGAACATTTGTTAGGTAAAGGTGAAAAATATTGGCCAAGTAATAAAATATCGCATCCGAACTTATAAAATGTACGAGTTAACCAAAGGCGAAAAGGCAAAAATACAAAATGTCTCGACCAAGCTTACAAAAATCTAGGAAAAAATATTACAACTAAAATATTGATCAAAAGGTATAAATCCAAACATTATAAAAATAGCCAAATGTGAAAAATATCGTCCAAAGACAGAAATATTACAACTAAACTTATAAATAAATCAACAAAACTTGTGAAAATTTTTGGTCTAGTACAGAAATAGCTATGGAAAAAGTAAGTCCACAAAACTAAGAAAAAAAAATGTAACTTCTGTAGTCAAATGTGTCTTGAAGTTTTATCTGAAAAGACATTTCAAAATACATAATCACCACCACTTTCCTTGTTTTACGTTACCGAAGGCCTTCACCGTATCTGGTACAGAAACCCTTATACATCACTCATCTCTCCACACTCTTGGTTTCTTTCTAATACAAAGTGGTCACATCACCAAGAACTTCAAACCTCCATTGTACACGTGCTCCATTGAAACACCCATGACAGTTAACAACATGTATGGCCATGTAATCTGTGAGTCCATCGGGGATAGTTCATCCGAGTACTCGTCACCAAAGATCCATTTCCCATGGCTGACATCTTCAACTTGCTATACCACATCTTATTCTAACATATACTTTACATGAAATTTCCCAAATTTTGGGATCTATTAAAGAACACGTAATGAGATACACAAAGACACCAAGAACATATCAGACAAAACAACTCACAAACCAGACTTAGAACTAAAACTTAAACCATATCAGATGAACCACCCAACAAGTACTACTAGAACTCAAAACATAACGATATTAAGGAAACGCATACTTACACATTGTCAGACATTAGATTTAAATCCCCTACTACTAACATATCACTGGTGTCGAATTCCCGTTTCACAAAAACACCCTCTTGTCAGTTGTTAGTGAAAACCATTACACCAGTCCAGATTTGTGACTCGTAGAATCTACACTCACACAGGATCTATTAAAGAATACGTATGAGATACACCAAGACAACAAGAACATATCATACAAAACAATTCACAAACTAAAACTTAAACCATATCAGATGAACCACCCAACAAGTACTACTAGAACTCAAAACATAACGATATTAAGGAAACGCATACTAGTTTATTTCTGTTTATAACTGTTTTAATATGGCAGAGAGAAACATGGTAATTATACTATATCTGCCTTCTTCACTGCTGTCCTTTGTTCGATGACTTTTCTTCTGTGCTTGTCCTTCAGGACTGGATTCAAATTTTTTTTTCTAAGTCTTCTACACGCCTTTCAAAATGCACACGTTCTCTGATTACATGGTGCCAGTTACCATTGCGTTCTTCGGTGCCAACAGTATGGACTGTCAAGAAGTGAGGTTCTGGTGCAAAATTAACCTATGGAGGTAAATAAAACACATTGAAACTTACAAGACGGCCACATATACTACTTCACTAAAGAAAAAACAGTAAAAAAAAAAAAAAAATTCATGATGAGAAGTGGTAAAAGGCATCAAAAACAGACTGTCGACATTCTATTGGTCACGTCTTGAAAAAAGGTAAAGGTTAGTTAGTTAGTTAGTTAGTCGACAGATCATCCTCGTTGCACATCGGACCATTCAGTCCATAAGTGCTCGGATCCCCTCCTCAGCAAATCCCGCAGCGTGTAGCGGCTAACGACGCCAGTTCTGTGTTGGTTTATCAATCTTCTTTGGCTTCCTGCGTAGTGTTCTTGTTTGGCCACCCCTCTTTTAATTTGCTGCTCTCGCAGTCTGGCCATTGTTGTAGATTCACAGTCATCACTTGGTTCTTGCAAAAGTCTCACTTCTCGTAGAGCATTCAGAATGTCAGCCTGGTCCATGGCGCGTCCGCCCTCCACAGTAGCCTCACCTGCGAGCTTGTCAGCCCGCTCATTTCCTTGTACTCCCGCATGCCCTGGCACGAAGATGAAACTAATCTTTGCCAGTCACTGATGGTTTGTAGTATAGAGAGATGTACATAGAAAACATGTATAGCAGCTAGGTCTTCTGTATTAGACATGTTTACAAAAATACACATGTGAACTATGATCATTACTACCCATACACACCTTATTCGTTGATGACGAACACCATCGGACACCGACAGTAGGATAGTTTTCGTTCCACAACACAATAATTTTCTTGAGAGACTCTGGGGCATGACTACTATCCAAAAGGTCAATATCTTCATCTGAAGACGAATCATCACCCCAAGCAAAGGTTGTCTCTGGTACATCTAATGCTGGCTGGGTGCCACGAGTAGGTTTCTGGGAGAACAATTTTTTTTTCGATTGATTATTTTTGTAAGTGTGGTTGAGATATTTCTTATTTTGGTCTTTTCATACTTGGTTAACTCCTACTTTTTATACATTTGACTGAAGTATTTCTGTATTTGTCATAACTTCTTCTAAGACTTTGTTCATGTCTGGTAATGTAAGCTCTGTTCCATCAAGAAAAAAGACAACGTCATGAACACAACCCACTAAAGAAAATCAACAAAAATCTTGGTTTCAATATTTATTCATCAAAACAGTTTAGTGATATATAGTAAGAAAGAATCAATGACATACATATTTTGGTGATTAAATATTGAAACCAAAATTTTTGTTGATTTTCTTTAGTGGGTTGTGTTCATGACGTTGTCTTTTTTCTTGATGGAACAGAGCTTACATTACCAGACATGAACAAAGTCTTAGAAGAAGTTATGACAAATACAGAAATATTTCAGTCAAATGTATAAAAAGTAGGAGTTAAAAACATATAGGAGTTATAGAAAAGAGAGAGAGAGAAGGGGGTGACCATTTTACCCTTCGGATGCAGTGTTGATGATGCAGTGTTGATGATGCAGTGTATTCACTCCTATAGACAGTGATCATCATACGTTAGGTTCCCTGACTCGACAACCGATAGGACACCCTTTTTCTATAGTTTCCCTCTTAACCACGTGTCTCAGATGTCCCATTACCCCTGTGACCGGATGTGACACCATATTTTGACCAGTTTTAGTGAATGAGACGTAGTTTGGTTGTAGCAATTACCCATGTGTGATAGGGTGCGACGCCATCTTTGACCGGATGTAACTATTGTCCATGTGTGTTGACTGTACCACTAGGTGCTATTGATCAATACAAAATCAGTGCTCGAGGCGCTCCTGTCAGGGAAATTGCCGATAGTAAGGACATTACTTTCTGAACTTAGCAGTCGGCATAACGTCTTGATCATGTCATCGATCACTTTAACCATCATCATGTCACTACACATACCATACCCTACAATTTAAGTGATCCTTCGACCACTTGATCACTACTTCACCAGTACTTGACCACTATTTGACTATGTCCTTACTTATTTTACCATCACCGTTTCACTACACGTACCATACCCTATAATTTAAGTGGTCATTCGACTACTTGACCACTACTTGACCACTATTTGAACACCTCTTGATCATCACCATGTCACTATACCTACTTTCACCGACAATTTAAGTAGTCACTCGACCATTTACCACTACTTGGCCACTACATGAGCACGTCATCGATCACTTTAACCAACACAGGTTCACTACACGTACTTTCCCTTACAATTTAAGTGGTCACTCGACCATTTGACCAGTACTTGCCCGCTACTTGATCACTACTTGACAACGTCACTACTTAATTTATCCATCTCTGTTTCACTACACGTACCATACCCTACAATTTTCTCACTTGAGCGGTTGACCACTGGTTAAGCACTACCTGACCACTGCTTGACCACGTTGTCGACCATTTTACCATCACCGTTTCAATATACGTACTTTTCTCTACCTTTTAAGTGTTCATTCGACCACTTGACCACTGGTTGACAGCTACTTGACCATGTCATCGATCACTTTAACCACTACCATAATCTTAGGGACATCGTCCTCTACAATTTAAGTGGTCACCCGACCACTTGACCACTACTTGACCATTGGTTGACCACTATTTGACCACTAATTTACCACCCTTTAATCATCACCATATCATTATAACCACTTTTCCCTAAAATTTCCTCACTTGACCACTACTTGACCATTGGTTGACCACTACTTGACCACTAATTTACCACCCTTTAATCATCACCATATCATTATAACCACTTTTCCCTAAAATTTCCTCACTTGACCACTACTTGACCACTACTTGACCACTAATTTACCATCCTTTAACCATCACCATGTCGCTACGACCAATTTTCCCTAAAATTTTCCTTGCTTGACCACTGTTTTACCACTAATTTACCACTAATTTACCATCCTTTAACCATCACCATGTCGCTACGACCAATTTTCCCTAAAATTTTCCTCACTTGACCACCACTTGACCATTGCTTGACCACTAATTTATCACCCTTTAATCATCACCATATCATTACAACTACTTTTCCCTAAAATTTCCTCTCTTGACTACCAATTGACCACTACTTGACCACTGCTTGACCACTACTTGACCACTAATTTACCACCCTTTAAGCATCACCCTATCATTATAACCACTTTTCCCTAAAATTTCCTCACTTGACCACTACTTGACCATCTGTTGACCACTAATACCTGGTACCCACCCCTTACCACCGAATGATACTACACTATATCCATTACAATCAGCGATCTTTAGCTTTCAAGGTTTCATTTGTAACACGTGTTATGTTAGTGAATAAGCTACTATGAACATCTACATAGCACTAATAACCACCCTTATCAACTAATTCCACTAACCCATACCCACTACTATCCCCACCGCACCTATTCCTTCTATTCGTACTAATGTACACCACCAATGCGCTAACAGTTCAAAATATTTTAACACACCACTCACCCACGTTTTTACAACCCGTTACTTAATGACTTTTCCGTATGCACCCCCTCCACGTCTGTTATGAACCGACCACCGCCACACCCGCCGGAGATTTTCCCACACTTGCCGACGTATAACTCCCCGGTACTACCTTCCAGAATTTTCCACTATGCCGCTACTTATTTAATATGCATTGTATTGTTTATACATGATTTAATAAAAACTATTATATACCTGATAGTGTTTAGACCCGAACCGCCTAGCCTCACCCCACGCGCCCACCCCCTCGCCACCACCCCGCACCCCGTCGTTATTTATTTTTATTTTTTATTTATTTTATTTTATTTTATAATAATTAATTAAAATTTGTATACACCCACTCAATAGTTATCTGCCCTTAGAAACATAAAATCTTAGAATTATCGCCCTTAGATATGACCTAGATACCACCCCTACATACCCACCCAACTATATGACCGAGGGGGAGTGAGTCAATCCGGCCGAGGTCAAGGTCAATCCGGATTAATTCGGCAAATACTAACCGAATTGCGCCTCTCCTACTACTGGGGGGATATTGTGTGGGTGGGGGATGTGTGAAAGTGGGGGATGTGTGGGTAGGTGCGGGGATGTGTGGTTGGGGGATGTGTGTTTGACTGGGTGGTTGGGGGTCTGTGCATGTGTGGTGGAAGATATGTGGGTGAGTGTTTATGGGTTATGCGATGAGTGGAGGATGTATGTGTGGGTGGGGAGATGTGTGATAGTGGGGATGGGTTGGCGGGTGCATGTACAATGTGCCTGAGGATCTGTGTGTGGGTGGGTGGGTGGGGATGTCTGTGTGTGTTTGGGGTGAAGTGTGTGGGTGTGGGATGTGTGGGTGGGGATGGGTGGGTGGGGATGGTTGGATAGGTAGGGCATGTATGTGTGCCTGGGAGTGTGTGTTTGGTTAGGTGGGGGATGTGTGGGTGGATGGGGGATGGGTGGGTGGTTGGGGTATGTATCTCTTAACATGGTAATATGCATTGTTTATGTTTACAACATTCATTTGACAATGTTTTTTTTCCCTGTGTGAATGTATTATGCATTATTGATGAAAGAAAGACGAGTGATTGGACGGGCCGAATGTAAGACGGGCCTGCGTGCCCAATTTGTTACCCTTTGAGAAAATAAAGTCCGTTTGTTCGTTCGTTCGTTCAGGGGACTTCTCAGATACGTGTAATGTGCGTCCCCAAGTCAAGGACGAGAGGTCAACATTTTAGATCGGTGTAGGGGTTGAACCCGCAATGACACACTACTGAAAGTAAAATTGCACGTGTAGGGTTTAAACCCGCTACTTTGGCATCAGCACACCGGAAATGTAAGAACGAGTGCTCTTATAAATTCGGCCATGCTACCCTCACTTTTTTTTTTTTTTTTTTACATATCCTTTTTTTCCCAGGACATTGCTATCAACACCAGCATTTTACTGCTGTTGTTGATCTCTTGACAAGTTTACGTTTAGTAGTTTGCCATTGCTTTCTGAACGACTGGCTCCCATACCAATCCGTTAAAACCCAGCGCAACGCGGTCGCTACCTTCACTAGTAGTGATAAATGTTCGTCCACATATTCACTAAATTATGTGTGTAATAATAGTGTCTTTTCCCTGGGGTCAAGCGTCGGTGACTACGTTTTGGGCTGAGATTATGTCTACACGTAGGGTCGACTGACCAACCCCAACCTCCGCAGTAGCGCTAGATTGCACCACGACACGTAGACACAGACGGGGGAACAGATGGAGGTATTGCAATACAAATAACAAACAGCAAGATGATCTTTCATAGAATTGGGACATTTCTGAAAGTCAACAAAAAGTAAACCAAGTACCAAACTTAGAATATGTAACTCTAGGGTAAAATCACTTCTACTGTATGGATAAGAAGCGCGGAAAACAACTTTTAAAAATTACTAATATTCTACAGCCGGTCTCTCTGGCTGAGGGGTTACAACACTTTCTCCGTAATCCCGTTTATCACGCAGAGTCTCGTAGCGGGAGAGAACAGGGAGCGGTTCGACCCCCGCTGGTGACTTGCGGGATACTGAACCGGCCGCTCAGAAAGCAATGGCAAACTACTGAGCGTAATCTTTCCAAGAAATTAACAGACAGCTGAAAGATGCTGCTGTTGACAGCGATGTCCTGTAAAGGATATGCAACAAAAAAAAAAATATTCTACAAGTATTCGTTAACTGGTGAATGCGCGGGAAAGAAAAACTAACCTGGTATGACAGAATCAATAATGAGGAGCTAAGGACAAGGTAAAGAACTAGACAGATCCTATCGAATCAAGAGGTGGGAAAAAGACTCTAGCACTTGGTTAGGAAACACATTAAGAAGATCTGATAATAGTGTCAATAGAAAGTGAATTATTGTTAAAATCCACATATGTGATTGGTGATATGTATCATTATTTCTCCCCAATGATGCCGTCTTCATGTCATACCCTATACAATAGACCAACGAGAAGCCACACAACCTAGACCTTGGAAATGAACATTACAGTGCATGCATGTGTCTGTGTAGTTTGAGCGTTGAGTACAGGAGTGTAGTCATGCTTTTAGACGCTTATATTATTTTATACAAGCTAAAATTCGTTCATGGCAGATACTGCCGTTCAGCGTCAAATGTTAGGACTTCGCATAGTGGTTTAAAAAAAAAAAAACTCCGTCACTGAGCAACCACGACAGAAGGCTTCTGCTCATCAGAAGGGGTTCCCCTCTCGCCGAATTGTTCGGCCCCTTTATCTTCTTGACACTCTTGGGGCGTGTGGGGGGTCATGACGCCCGAACGTTTTTCTCCTGTAGTGCGTATTCACCTTCGAGACGTTCGTGATCGTATATTTCGCTTATTGATATCGCTACATCTGCCCAGAAGGCATCCTACCCTCAGATGGCGAACATCGGGCACCAGGTGCACCGTAACTGGCCGTGCGATTGCCAGCTTCTTCCCCCAGCATTTAGCTTCAGTCTTCACCTCCACCTTGCTGGCTTGCTATGACCCAGTCAGTAGAAGTGTTGCCGCCATGTTGCCTTCTTCGTACCCGGTTCACAGCTTGCTTAATCACCCTCCTGCACGTTCCCAGCGGAAGCCAGCTGCCCCACTGGGCTAATTCTATTAAAGCTTGGTTATGGCATAATGAGGTGGGGTAGTCGTATCCCTAGGTTGCCACTTTTCCTCGGAAAATGTCGATCTTTGTCTGACGTCCCATTCTGAAGCTGGGTTGACACACTGGGTTGGTGCAGATCGAAAAACCAGATTCTACCACTGCTGAGGATTGAACAAGGACCATTGGTCTTGACAGGCACGCCGACTAACCAATCTGCAATCGCTCCCCCTAAACACACACGCGCGCACACACACACAATACAAAAACACATATGTTGATCAACTGTCTTGTCTACTGATGACACACACGCGCTACCGGTTGTGTGCGTGCGCGCGCGCGCACGCGCGTACACATTCATTATTTATTTTCTGTATTTCAGTAATGCCACTGTGTGTAATGTTGTGTGAAAATGTCCACAAACTTGAAATTAGTGTTTACTTGTTTTTCCCCTCGGATAATTTACATCATGTATCTTCAATATAGGCGGAACGATGCCTCCACACATACAATTATATTTTTGCTGGTATTCTCCGCGTAATTCGTTTCATTTTTGTATGTAGCGTGAGCCTGTTCCCCAGACACACAAATCACTATTAATTTATTCCGTGTCTGTAATTTGCTTGCATTTAAATGCAGTGTGATAACGCTTTTTTTTTTTATACGTGAAATTAAATTATCAGCTTGCTAAAACGCTGCTGTGAATTTGGGATCTTGGAGAAGCCGAGGACGGTGCTGTGGCAATGTGTCTGTCACATTACGCCACACAAAGCATGCCAGTCGAAGCCTTCGTGTGGCTCTTGGCTTTGTTCACATTTCTAGTTTGCAACACCGCGGGGAGGGACTCCAAGAATTTGATAGACGAAGTGGGTCGGTCATACTGGATCCTGTTTCATTGTATTCAAGTTTGCTAACAACTAGGGGGGAATCCTGCGAGCAAATCCTCCTTAAATTGTTGTGCATCTTTAATGTAATTAAACGACCCCGTGCACGGATCCATGTGGTGTCCGGGTGAGATCGATACTTGCCACCAAGGTCTCGATAATCATCAACGCCTGAATATTGTACTTCAGTGAATACACTCCTGCAGCCCATCCATTAATTATTCTTTTCTTTTCCTCCTGCACTTTTCCTTCTTTCCCGCTGTCCCGTACAAGAGTGTCCATATTCATACGGAGCCTGGAGTGTTCACAGTTCACACATCTCAGGGTCAGCCTATATGCGGCTTTAGCTCCCCCATCCAGGCTCTTTCGTGTGTAGAGCTAAGCAAACGTTGCCATCTCATTTTAGTGTTCGATTCTCTGGTTTCCTCGGCCCATCTTTTTAAACTCGGATCGATACTCCCAGACTTCTCTGCCCGGCCGCGCGGTGGTAATCTTTGTAAATTTGCATTCCTTTAATGTTGCCATCTAGATGTTTTAAACGCTATTTCTTCTGATTTGTTTCAAGTAGTATCCGATATCCTCCATCCCCCCTTCTTAAACTCTTTTACCCGAAAGCCCATCTCCACGCAGTCTGTTTCACCAGTCCAGGCTTGAGAATGTTCAAAGAGTCATCAGCATCACTGGTCTTTGAGTCTGTTCATCAACAAACTGTCTAACAGTAAATGTCTGTACATTCTTCGACAGATTGCTTTTTCACTGACATTTATAGTATTTACAAATAACTTATTTGACACTATGTGCTTCTCCGGTAAAGTTAGCCGCATATCTTTTACATTACGTTGCAGTCAACCCCAGTCAGTATTTTATGGTTGTGTGTGATTTCTTGGTATGTTTACGTTCAGTAGTTTGCCACTGCTTTCTGAATGACCGGTATAATACCATTGTATGAAAACCAACGCAAGGCTGTCTTTCTCCAAATTGCACACACCTGTGTTTTGAATGGTCTATGCGGGATTATAAATTGCGTTGGTAAGCCCTTGGCCACAGCGCCGACTTCCCGGTAAAACATGTGTGAATAACATACATCAACAAACTGCTCTGTGATCAGTATTAGAAATAGTCAATTGACAAACTGTTGTACACTCAGTATGTATTACTGATTATTTTTAATGCGTTTAAATGCTTATTGTTCTTTTGTTGTCTAAGATTAGCTTCATATGTGATGTTGAATTAAATATTGTATGCGAGGAAATAGAGAAGAATGGCATAATGTAATACGGGCCTGCGTGCCCAATTCTTAACTCTTTGAAAGTTCGTTCGTTCGTTCGTTTGTTCGTTTGTTCGTTCGTTCGTTCTTTCGTTCGTTCATAGCATCTATCAGCAAGGGTCCGCTGTCTAAATATGAAATAACCCCTGGAAATAACTGTCCCATAACTAATATTAGAGACATGCATCAATCAACTGCCACATAGTTAATAACTAATATTAGAGACATGCATCAATCAACTGCCACATAGTTAATAACTAATATTAGAGACATGCATCAATCAACTGCCACATAGTCTGTGTTAGAGACATCTGTGAACACATTGTGTGTGGATTTTTTTGTTTTAATTTTAATATTCAATATTAAAGAAATCCACCAACAAATGTCTCAAGATCACCATTTGAGACACATATCAACCAGCTGTCCCATAGTCAGTATTAGAAACACTCAACAACACATTGTTTTGTGATCAATATTAGAGACATCCATCAACAAATGTTCCATAATCAATATTAGAGACATCCATCAACAAATGTCTCATTGTCAGTGTTAAAGACGTCCCTCAAGACAATGCTCCATAATCAGTATTAGAGACATCCATCAACAAAATGTTCCATAATCAATATTAGAGACATCCATCAACAAAAT
This sequence comes from Cepaea hortensis, assembly GCA_963921405.1. Classification (NCBI taxonomy): domain Eukaryota; kingdom Metazoa; phylum Mollusca; class Gastropoda; order Stylommatophora; family Helicidae; genus Cepaea; species Cepaea hortensis. The sequence goes on along the minus strand of OY992877.1, from coordinate 159,124,252 downwards.
GTTCCATAATCAATATTAGAGAGACCCATCAACAAACTGTTCCTTCCTCCGTATTTGAGCCGACATCATCAATCAGCAAATGATTTTGCCATCAATCTTTAAAATCGCCCATAATCCAACTGTTCTGTAATCAGAATTTGATATCAATATCTTTTCCATGAAAATAATTGCATGACCTTAGCAGGCGTTGCGGTCAACTTCAACCACAGGTTGTTTTTCTAGGCGATTTTAAATTCAGAAATCATTTCTATACACATCAGTAATTGAGACCATCTTTTATCTAAATGCGTGCTATCAATAGACAAGACAGTTAAACAACATAATGTGTTGTAATTACAATTTGACACGAATCGCACTTTGTTCTAGAATAATTATGTCAGACCATCCAGCAACAACTATTCTAAAATCAATGGTTGACACCATCCCTCTACGAACTGCTCAAAAATGAAAACTGGCACTCGTGCATTAACAAATTACTCAAAATCAATATTTACGACCATCCATAAACAAATTCATTAACAATTTAATATTTGCAATCACTCATCAGCAAGTTGCAATCAATATATGTGACCATCCATCGACAAACTGCTCAAAAATTAGTATTGGCGGCCATGTATTAACAAACAGCTCAGCAGTCAATACTCGCAGCCATTCATGAACAAACTGCTGTATTTGCGGATATCCTTCAGCAATCGTTTTTAGACGTGTTAAATTCTCAGTGTCAACTATTTCGACACCAAACGCGTTAAATTTCCGATGTTAACTTTTTCGACACTAGACGTGTTATGTTCCCAGTGTTGCCCATTTCTATACCAGACGTGCTAGATTCCCAGTGTAAATTATTGTCACACCAGACGTGTTAAATTCTCAGAATTACATGTTTTGACACTAATCATTTTAATCCATCATGTTATTTATTTTCATACTGTTTTAATTCCCAGTGTAAGACTTGGGGGGGGGGGGGAATGATGATTTGCTTTCATCGCATTAGGCAAGAAATATACATAAACCGATCAAAACCTAGGTCGCTTGTGCGAGAATCTCGAGAATCACAGAACAGTGCACTAACTCCGTAACACCGGTGGGAATCCATATCTGTTTATATCAAAATCACGCACGCCATAAATATTCTTCTGTGCGTTTAAGTTAGATATCCTTTACTGGACGTTGCAGGCAACTCCAGCATTTGTCGGCTGTTTGTGATTCCTGGGCAAGTTAACGTTCAGTAGTTTGCCATTGCTTTCTGAACGACCGGCACTCATACAATTGTATGGAAACTAAACGCACGGCAATCCGCTTCCAAATCGCCCGCAGCTGTGTTGCGAATGCGGGATTGCAAATTGCATTGGTAACACCTTCGCCACGGCGTCAGCTGTTGTTGGTAGGTTTTCAGTTTTGGAATGTGGCATGGACAACGGCAAGCTCTCCCTGCTCTTCTATTCTCCATGCAGCTGCCGCGCTGTTTTTGACGTCAGCAACATACACATCACGGTCGTGTCAGCGAAGTTGATGGGGAACTGCGCTGATAATGTCATGAGCAGGGTTCGACGCCTGGCTCCTCGCCTGTTAAGTGGGGGGACGGACCGGCCATCTAGTCCGCCATGCGTCCAGGCCTACACAATGTGATGACCCTGCATATCTCAGACTCATGGCATGAAACTGCTTCCGGACGCGGGGTCTAACCGGTTGTATTGCCCTTGTCCGCGAAGGCTAGACGTCGGTGCCACTACCCTAGGATTTAACAGTGGTTACCGTGAAGAGAACCAGGTCTGCGCGTGTTACAGACTCTAACCTATACAGCCCCCTGTTCTCTTTAATTACGCGCAAGCTGTGTACAGTCCCCAGTGTTTATTTAATTATACACAAGTTGTGTACAGTTCTCCGTGTTCACGTTAACTTCACGCAAGTTGTGTACAATTTTCCGTGTTCCCTTTAATCTTGCCGGTCTCTCTGGCCGAGGGGTTACACGACTTTCTCCGTAATCCCGTTTATCCACGCAGGGTCTCGCAGCGCGCGAGAATTGGAAGCAGTTCTACCAGCGTTGGTGACTTGCAGGATAAATGAGCCGGCCGCTCAGTAAGCAGTAGCAAACCACTGAGCGTAATCTTGCCAAGAAATCAACAATCAGCTGGAAAATGCTGATGTTGACAGCGATGGCCCGTAAAGGATAAGCAAAACAAACAAAAAACTTTAATCGTACGCAAATTGTATAGTTCTCCGTGTCCAATTTAATTTCACACAAGTTGCCTACATTCCTGTAACTGCGCAAGTTGTGTACAATCCTCGGTGAGCACTTACTTTCCACGCAAGCTGTGTACAGTCTTCCGTGTTCACTTACTATTCACTGAAGTTGTGTACACCCCTCCGTGTTCACTTACTGTCCACGCAAGCCACTTGGATTCTATTCAAGATGTTACAGTTGTCCATGTTTACTTTAATTCCACGCAAGTTGTGTACAGTTCTCCGTGTTCACTTTAATTTCACACAATTTGTGTACATTTCTCTGTGTTCACTTTAATTTCACACAATTTGTGTACATTTCTCCATGTTAACTTTAATTCCGCGCAAGTTGTGTACATTTCTCCGTGTTCACTTTAATTTCACACAATTTGTGTACATTTCTCCGTGTTCACTTTCATTTCACACAAGTTGTGTACAGTTCTCCGTGTTCACTTTAATTTCACACAATATGTGTACATTTTCCCGTGTTCACTTTAATTTCACACAATTTGTGTACATTTCTCCGTGTTCACTTTAATTCCACGCAAGTTGTGTACATTTCTCCGTGTTCACTTTATTTTCACACAAGTTGTGTACAGTTCTCCGTGTTCACTTTAATTCCACGCAAGCTGTGTACAGTTCTCAGTGTTCACTTTAATGTCACACAAGTTATGTACAGTCTTTAGTGTTCACTTGAATTTCACACAAACTATGTACAATCCTCTGTGTTCGTTTGATTTCTACGCAAGTTGTATTAATTAACAGTTGCTTTCTTGAAAAATTTTAGGGTTAACATATGAAAGTGTACGAAGAATAGGGAAAAGAGGAAGAGAGGGGGGGGGGGGGAGAGAGAGAGAGAGAGAGAGAGAGAGAGAATTGCACATGCTTTGTCTGCAGACCACCGTGCTCACTTTATATTCACGCAAGATGTCTAAAATCTTTCATTGTCGCGGTTTTTTCCCCCACATCATCGCCCGTGACATTTTATTTTGTTTAAACGTGGCATCATGTCTGTCTTTCCCACTTCCCTCTTTCACCTCCACTTTTATGTCCCTCGCCGACTGCTCGTAACTTATTTATGTTTGTTTGCTTTCAGAAGATCCTCGGCCAACCACTGAACACGAACATGAGACATATCCGTGCTGTTGTCCGCGCATGAACTCGTGTCGAACGTAAAAAGTTCGCTGGAATCCTGATTCTTGTTTCAATAACAATTGCTACCGCACTGCACCATCCGAAGAAAACTGCATGCTGAGAACCCTGGATAAATCTCGCTTTCTGGTGTCAAAGTTTGCGGACCCTGAAAAGGGATTAAAGTGTTTATAGGGTAAAGGTTTACACTTTGTAGAGATACTAGTTTCTTGTGTAAAATGTGCGGACTTAGAAACGGGGATTACATAGTTTTCAGTATAAAGTTGTAAATGTTAGAGAAATACTCTAATTATTATTTTAAACTTCACGGATTGAGAAATAGAAACTGGAAACTTTATAGGGTACATTGGGATAAAAGAGTTTATATGGTAAAGGTTTGCATTCTAGAGAAATACTTGTTTATGTGTACACTTTGTGGATTGAGAAACATGATTAGTGTTGAGGGTAGTGAGTGCTAGAGAAATACTAGTTTATTGTGTAAAAGCTTATGATTAAGAAACATGGATTAGAAACTGTATATGGTATAGGTATACATTCTAGAGATATACTTGGTTCAATGTAAAACTCTGTCACTTGGGAAACGGATTTCGTTTTTTTTTTTTTTAAAGAGTAAATTTGTGAACGCGAGAAATCTACTCTATTCTTGTGTAAAACTTTGTAGTTCAAGAAACATGGATTAGAAAGTTTATAAATAAAGATAGTAAATGGAGCTGCGACGTTTCACAGCAAAAAGCAGTAGGACAAAACACGAAGAAAAAGTGAATGGAGTGGTTGTCCTTCACTATATTTAATTGCTTTTGCATATTCAACTAATTTTGACTATTATCTTCAGGATGTTAGCTTTAATAATAGCATTATGTTTTTTTTTTAACATTTAAGTTGCGTATCTTTTCTTTAATTTATATTTTTATTAAATTAAATTCACGACCAAGTAATCTAGGAGACCAGCATGGCATAGTAGTTTGTTTGTTTACCAAGGCATAGGACCAGGTTCAAATCCCAGCAGTGGCAGGGTGTGTTCTGACCACTACTCCCCTGGAGTCGGTATAACTTCGTATTGTGGACACCAGATAATCATCATTGTCTGCAAATTACCTTGAGGAGAGATGGTTTAAAAAAAAAAGATAATTGCTCACATCCCCTATTTATGTTATGAGCTAATATATGTGCAGGTCTCACTTCATATCCCTAAGGCAGTATTTTCTATTGGGGTCGACCTAGTTTTTTTGTTTGTTTTGTTTTTGTTTAATTTAACATAATTGAACTTAGTTTTTCTTTAAACAAGGCGTAACTATCGGCTCCAGCATTTTGTTGGCTGTGATTTTCAGACACCTTGCTTTCCGTAGTTTGCCAGTACTCTCTAAACGGCTGACACGTATCATCATCATCAAGTGCCATGCCGGCTGGCGTAGGCGTTCATGGCTCTCCACATATCTCGGTCTTTGGTTTTCTGGATCAACTCTGCTGCTGATATTCCTCCATGCCACCGTCTCAATCTATCCAGCACCATTTCTTTTGGCCAACCTCTGCCTCTCTTCCCCTCGATCTTTCCAGTCGTCACGATGTTCTCCAATGCCTCTCTTCTCAAAGAAATATGTTTGTCTCTTTCTTATTGTTGTATAAAATGTTCTAGTTTCATTATCCTGTTTCAGGCAGTCTTTGTTAGTTACTCTGGCAGTCCAAGGAATTCGAAACATTCGTCTCAGGAACCACATCTCTGTTGCTTCCAAGTTCTTCCTAATTTGTTCATTTACATTCCAAGATTCACTGCCATGCAGTAAAAAAAGATTCATCTTGAAATGTAAATGACACGCATACTATTGCGAAAATCAAGAATTGTGCAAACAGCACAGTGAGTCAACTAATGTTTATATATAAGTCGGTCCGGTGGAAAAGACAAGAGCGCTCGCTCTTAAACTGTCGATGCGCTGATGGTGGGGTAGGGGCTCAGTCTCTACACCTAAATTCAGTTGGACATAGCAAATTGCTGTAGGTAAAATTGTATAGAAAACCAACCTGAGATTGATAACGTCTTGCAAAGGACATACAGTGGGTCATTTTTACCCCTACCCCGTTCAACCTCATTAGCGAAGTTATAATTAGTGTCCATCCCAGCCCCTGAGTAATAATCCCGTGACCAAATCAGCCACATTTCGGAAACTAATTTTTAAAAAGTATTTTAGTCCATAGGCGTTAATGAGCAATTGTATTAAGGACATGCGAAATTTTGTATATACATATTTGGCCTGCGGCCTTGGTAGCGCAATCGGTAGTGCATCAGTCTCATAGTATAATCACATATTCATGTTTGGTGTGTTAACATTATAGTTGCGTAAGGAAGGGATCTATGGTCCAGCGTTCTAGCTGCCTGTAGAAGTGAGCTGTGGATACTTTCCTTGACGGATAGTTGTGTTGATAGCCAACAGATTCAGCATATGGACAGAACACATTGTGTGACTGCTATTTCAACGATACCTGTGGATTTACTTCAAGACTGTGTGGTTACTTAGAATAGTCGACTAAATCGCGACTTTCGCTACACAACGACAACGAAATGGCGACTTTTGAGACGTTCAGTGTCAGAAATTGGGTTCACATTTTCTGCGTAACATTCCTGACGTGGAGCGCACTGAGTTGTGTCGTCATGGTTACTTGTACACTACCGATGACATCACAAGCAGATTCCATGGCCTGTGATGCAATCACTAAGCTGTACGCAGAAGGTAAGCATCGTATTGTTATTGTGTGGATCTCGTGTTGTTTTATGTGCCATGCTGATGCAGTAGTTGTCACTGCTGTTGTGTGTCGTGTGCAGTATTAATTGTCACTGATGTTGTGTGCCGTGTGAAGTATTAATTGTCTCTGCTGTTGTGTGCTGAATGGAGTAGTAGTTGTCTCTGCTGTTGTGTGCCGTGTGTAGTAGTTGTCTCTAATGTTGTATATCGTGTGTATTGGTTATCTCTAAAGTTGTGTATGTGCCATGTCCTGTAGTTATTGTCTCTAAAAAATGTTATGTTCCATGTGTAGTAGTTATTGTCTCTGAAGTTTTGCATGTGCCAAAACAGTAGTTATTATCTCTAAACTGATATGCCATGTGCTGTAATTGTCTCTGAAGTTGTTTATGTGTCATGTTTAGCACGTGTTGTCTCTAAAGTTATGTGCCCATTGCAGTAGTTGTCTGTGATTACCGTTTGTGTGCCGTGTGCAATAGTTATTGTCTCTGATGCTGTTTATAGAGGTTATTTTCTTGTTCTCCCCGTAATGATTTTTCAAATTTCCCACTCCATCTGTATCAGACGAAGCGTCATCTGATCTACGTAGTACCCCAATTGGGTGTGGGTGTGTCCACCAGAGCATGGCTTTGTAGAAGGCTTACACTGTTCTTTTAGGTGAGGAGGTCTTGACTCTGGTACACATTAGCAGTCGGAAGAAGCAACTAGATTCTAATTTGTCTTTATTGTCAATGTTACACTAATATTGTCGATGCCCAGGTAGACGATATGTCTCAGTTCCTAATCCACACTTGCCGTTAAGCGCATGGTTGTTTGTGCAAGCCTCAGCTTGATTTCCAGTTCCAGATGTGTTGTCTCGGTTGCGTTTTATTCATGTTTCTTTAGTATGTTCTTGATGTTATCTTAGTTTTCATGATCTTTCTCTGGTTGTATGTCAAGATCTTGTTTTATTGTATGCTCTAATCCCTGGTTGATCAGGCTTCATTCTCACAGAATGTCAAACCATTTTTCCTCTTCTTCGTTCCTCTTTTGAGGGAGTGCGCCCTGCATGGGCATGTCCCTTAACGGTCAATGTGACCGTCTTCGGCAAGGATTTGTGTATGGTTTGCTTCATCTAGAAGATTCCGTCCAAGGTAACGGACTCTCACGGTGTTGGAAGAAAGACAATGTCTGTCCTGTAGTTACAGAATATATGTTAGACGCGGTGTTGGAAGAAAGACAATGTCTGTCCTGTAGTTACAGAATATATGTTAGACGCGGTGTTGGAAGAAAGACAATGTCTGTCCTGTAGTTACAGAATATATGTTAGACACGGTGTTGGAAGAAAGACAATGTCTGTCCTGTAGTTACAGAATATATGTTAGACGTGGTGTTGGAAGAAAGACAATGTCTGTCCTGTAGTTACAGAATATATGTTAGACGTGGTGTTGGAAGAAAGACAATGTCTGTCCTGTAGCTACAGAATATATGTTAGACACGGTGTTGGAAGAAAGACAATGTCTGTCCTGTAGTTACAGAATATATGTTAGACGCGGTGTTGGAAGAAAGACAATGTCTGTCCTGTAGTTACAGAATATATGTTAGACACGGTGTTGGAAGAAAGACAATGTCTGTCCTGTAGTTACAGAATATGTGTTAGAGGGGGCCGAGGTAACGTAGTGGCTAGACCAGTGTTTCCCAACCTTTTTTGTGCTATGCCCCAGCTAAGCTTTTCTAAAATTCTTATCCCCCCTCCCCCCCCCCCCCCCCCCTCCACAACATATACATAATTTTTAATATTCAAAAATTGAAATGTTCACTAAAGAAACTTGAATGATAGGTCTTAGGAAGAAATACCTTGGAAATTATTGAGCAAACACAGTAAGTAAATTTTCAAAAACATATAATAGAGAACTGAAATTCAAGTACAAAATAATTTTAATGAAAGATTTTTCTAAATTGTTTTAATTATTAGTAATTATTTATTATTTAAATTTAGTGAGATCCTTGCCCTTGATGCTTGCTGCAAAGAGATTTTATATCGGGCTCCAATTTAGTTAACTTCATTCTCAAGTCTCCCCGTTTTGTTATATTCAGCCGATTTCTTTGTTTTTATCAGCAAATTATGTATGGCACTAAGTCCGCATTCAGCTAAATATGAAGATGGAAACGGTAACAGTATTTCTCTTGCAAATTTGGTTGCATGTGGATATTTGATTTCGGTTTCCTCACAAAGCCATGCCATCGCTCCTTTTATATTAAATTATAAATACAGTTTTAATTGACTCATCATTCTGCATTTCTGCGAGTTCTTCTTGATACTGCATATTTGAAATATCAGACAAATCCATTAACATTGGCTGCGTCATCCAAGTTGGGAAATCAGTTTGTTTCAAATCAGAACATCTTTCTTTTAATCAATCAATCATGTGCCAGGCCGGAAAGCGTGGGCGGTCATGACTCGCCATTTCACTCGATCACCAGCGTCGTGGATCAGCTCAGTGTTCCTGTCTCGTCCATGTCATGTGACCAAGCCATCCAGGTATTTTCCTCTCGGTCTTCCTCTTGGTCTGTTCCGTTCGATCTTGCCAGTTGTCACTAAGTTCTCCAATCCATTTCTTCTCATAACATGTCCAAAACATTTTGACTGTCTACGTCTAATTTCTCTAATCAATTTACGATTTTCATTTGTCTCATGTAGTACTTTGTCATTGGTTTTTCTGTCTGTCCATGGTATTCTTTGTATTTTTCTCAGAAACCAAATTTCTTCAGCTATCAGATGTTTTTCAGCTTGACTGCTCATTGTCCAAGTTTCACATCCATACAAAAGAACAGGCTCTATGTATCCACTCAACACTCGTTTTCTCGTTTCAATTGACATCTTTTTATTGGTCAGAATGTTTTTCATCTTGCTAAAGGCTACTTTCGCCATGGCGATTCTTGTTCTAATCTCATCAAGACATCTCCCATCAGATGTTATGACTGTTCCGAGATAATTGTAATGATTCACTCGTTGAAGAATATTCCCACTTACTTGTATATTACATTGTGGTATTTCGTTCTAACACCTCTCTTAATAGGCTGATATTGTCCCACTTCATTATCAGTCTTTATGGCAGCTTGTTGTTTCCAATATAGGTGTTTATAAGTCTCATGTCTTTCCCATCATTTGTAGATCTGCAAGCATATCCACCATGTTGTCATGTCTAACTCTATCAAAAGCATTTGTGGAATCAATAAAGCAAAGATGACTATCCTTGTATACTTCTATAGCACGTTCAATAACTGTTCGCAGCAAATACACAGCATTTACTGTGCCCTTTCCTTCTACAAACCCACATTGTTCTTTCCCTATTTCAGGTTGTATTTTCTTCCTCACTCTTTGCATGATAATTCGTAACAAAATCTTTCTGATGTGGCTCATTATACTAATTGTTCTATGTTGATCACATTCCAAGGCTCCTGATTTCTTTGGGATTGCAATAAATACAGAGTTACATAATTCAGAAGGTGTATCTCCAGTATCATATAATGTGTTCAGCAGTCTGCTGACTTGATCTATTCCATATTCTTCTAAAGCTTTAATCATTTCTGTTGTGATGTTATCTGCACCGGGGGCCTTGCCAGCTTTCATATGCTTAAGAACATTTCGAACCTCCATCTTCAAAATTGGCGGTCCATCATTATTAAATCTAATACCAAACTGTTCCTCTCTGTTATCTTCACAAAGGTTTTTCACATAATATGTCCATACATGTAGAATCCAATCTTTTTCTATTATAATTTTGCCATCTTTAGTTTTTAGACAGCCTGCTGATGTGCTTTTTTTTTATAAAATCAGCGATAAAATTTTCAGATGATCGACAGTAACATATATAGCGGTATCAGTCACTTCACATTTTTGGAGCCAATGAAACTTTTCAAAATTTTTGTTGTAAATATATGTCTGACATAATTCAATAAATGTAATGAAACCAAATATCTTCGCTTTTGCATCAACAAGAGTTTTATTTGTTCCTTGAAGTTGTTTATTTAATATATTTATTTTTTCAAAGATATCGGCTAAATAACTCACAAATGCCTTACCATTGACCGTTAACAGATTTTTAATTTCAGTTTTGTTGCTTAAAAAATCACTAAGAGTATCAAATCTATATCTATAAAACAGTGTATGTTGCTTTGTGTGTTTGTGGTCAGCTATGTATTGGAATGTGTCAGGTCTTAGTCAGATATGACTGAGCTACCGTATAACAGTAGACGGTACTACCTGGTTTCTGTTAGCGCTGAACGTTGGGCGGCGCTTACCAAACCCGACACCCCACATTGTGCCAACGGCTTCGGGCGGAAGAGCGCAATTGGGAGGGTACAAGCCTTACCCTGGTGCGAGGAAATGCAAGCTAAAGACAAAATGTCATGGCAGGGCAGACCAGACACTAAGCCTTGGTTGGCGGCTAGTCTAGGATCGAAGCTCCGACAGGCGGACAGTTAGAGCATTGCTTTGCTGATCCGGCAGCTTCTGCAGCTTGTCTTGTTCCAGATGTAGGGGTGTTACCTTTCCTCTGGAGTAAACTAGGCAGGCCGAGAGAGGGATCATGCTGCATGGGCAACACATGATCTCTATATTTTAGCCCAGGCTTTGTGCTATGGAGAGGCAATAACTCCATCCCTGGTCTTAACTGGTCTCGGAATCAAAGCGAGAGGCAACTGTTACGGGTTATAAGTCCTTGTCAGTTGGCGTAGACATGGGGCGCCACGCGTTGCCTCTGACGGTGGGAGACACCTATAGGTGTCACTGATCAGCTACCGCCCGCCTGAAGCTGGGCAGCCCCCAGCCAATTGGGTGCTGATCCGCCACAGCCTGCCTGCTTCAATGGGTGCTTGGGGCTAGGACAAAATCTGAATCGCAGGCTGTAAAACCAATGCACCAGGTACAAACAAAAATAAAAATAGAAACCTCAAGCTACGGCTTGCAGCCTGGAACGTGAGAACCATGTGTCCAGGATTTTCCACTGACTTGACCAACATTGACGATGTGAGAAAAACGGCTGTGATTGATGCCGAACTCAATCGTCTAAACATTGATATTGCTGGCCTGCAGGAGACTCGCCTCGCTGAGGAAGGGTCACTCAGGGAAAACAACTACACCTTTTTCTGGAAGGGTAGAGGGCAGGCAGAAAAAAGGCAACACGGTGTGGGCTTTGCAGTGAAGAATTCGCTACTGGGAATGATTGAAATTCCAGCAGGAGGAAATGAAAGACTATTATCCCTGCGCTTGGCAACCTCTTGTGGGTTTGCCACCATTATTACTGCATATGCACCGACACTCGATTCCTCTGATGATGTGAAGGATTCGTTCTATGAGGAGTTAGACTCCGTGATCAAGGCAGTTCCAAAATCTGACTACATTTATATGCTCGGTGATTTCAATTCTCGTGTAGGCAAGGACTCGAGTTCATGGCCAGTGTGTCTTGGAAAATACAACATCGGTCGCATGAATGTAAATGGGCAAAGGCTGCTGGAGCATTGCACCAGTAATGACCTATGTATTACAAACTCTTTTTTTTAAAACAAAAGAGCTGCATAAGGTCACATGGAAACATCCAAGATCGGGCCATTGGCACCAGCTGGACTTCATCATCACACGGAGACAACATCTGAACCATATATCATTGACTCGTAGTTACCACAGTGCTGACTGTGATACGGATCATTCTTTGGTTGTTGCAAGGGTTAGACTGAGACCAAAGAGAATCTCACAGCTAAACACAAATCTAGCCTCAGGAGTAATATTATTAACACTCATGATCCTGAAAAGTGCTTTCAGTTTCAACAGCAACTTGAAGACGCTTTCACTGATACACCAGAAAATTGTACAGTAAATGAAAAGTGGGGTCAAATTAAGGAAACTCTTTATAAAACTGCCGTAGGGGTTTACGGCACTGTGGATCATAAGAGGCAGGACTGGTTTGCGGCCAACAGCGAGACTCTGCAGCCCTTGATTGATAAGAAGAAAAAAACTCTCTTAAGAAACAAGGAAAGACCAACGCGTAACACTCTGAGTGAGCTTAGGCAAGCTAGGAAGGATGTGCAAAAGGCTGCCAGGCAGTGTGCAAATGATTATTGGATCAAGTTATGTGAGTCCATTCAAATCGCAAGTGATAAGGGAGACATAAGAAGCATGTATGAAGGAATAAAGAAAGCCTGTGGTCCAGTGATCAAAAGAAGTGCACCATTGAAAACCTTGACTGGAGAAATCATCACTGATAAGAAACAGCAGATGGACAGATGGGTAGAGTACTATTTGGAGCTTTACTCAAGTGAGACCAAACTAGTGGATGATGCCCTCAACGCCATAGAGGCTCTACCAACTCTTGACCACCTGGACACACTTCCCACCATAACAGAAGTTAAGTGTGCTATAAATGAACTTGCATCTGGCAAGGCTCCAGGTAAGGATGGGATTCCAATAGAGGTTATCAGGAGTGGGCAAGACACACTCACTATACAGATCCACCAGCTAATAGAGCTATGCTGGCGTGAAGGACAAGTCCCACAGGATTTCAAAGATTCAAGCATCATAACACTGTACAAGAACAAGGGCGATCGGAGCGACTGCAACAACTATAGGGGTATCTCACTTCTGTGTATTGTTGGAAAAGTATTTGCCAGAATTGTTCTGCGCAGACTTCAAGTCCTAGGAGATCAAGTCTACCCCGAATCACAGTGTGGCTTTCGACAGAACCGGTCTACCACTGATATGATATTCTCATTGCGACAAATGCAAGAAAAATGCCTTGAACAGAATCAACCACTGTTTATTGCCTTCATCGACCTCACAAAGGCATTTGATTTGGTCAGTCGTGAGGGTCTGTTCAAGGCACTAAAGAAGATTGGCTGCCCACCAACTCTTCTGTCCATTGTGGAATCGTTCCACACAGGCATGAAGGGTATAATCAAGTTTGATGGTGCAATTTCTGAAGAATTTGAAATCAAGAGTGGAGTTAAGCAAGGTTGTGTACTAGCTCCCACCCTCTTTGGAATATACTTTTCACTTCTACTGAAATATGCATTTCGTGATCAGGATGGTGGTATATACATTCACTCACGCTCAGATGGCGGCCTCTACAATGCTCAGAGATTGAAGGCTAAGACCAAAATTAGGAGAGTACTGATCAGAGAGTTGCTTTTTGCAGATGATGCTGCAGTTACGACCCACTCTGAGGAAGAATTGCAATGTCTACTATCTGCATTCTCCAATGCTTGTTCTGAATTTGGTTTAACAATTAGCAAAAAGAAGACACAGATTATGTCACAAGGTGCACATGGGGTACCATCAATCTTTATTGACGACGCCGAACTAGAGATAGTAGACCATTTTACATATCTAGGATCAGTGGTAAATAGCAAATTATCCCTAGATCAGGAAATCAACATCCGGATTGGTAAGGCAGCAACAACAATGAACAGGTTAAGAAAAAGAGTCTGGGAGAACAGGAAGCTTACTGCCAAAACAAAAATCCTTGTCTATCAAGCCTGTGTCCTTAGTACTCTTCTCTATGGCAGTGAAACCTGGACAACTTACTCACACCAAGAGAACAATTTAAACAGCTTTCATATGCGGTGTCTGCGAAGAATTCTTGGTATTAAGTGGCAAGACAAAATCACAAATACTGAAGTATTGGAAAGATTAGGTTGTGTGACAGTTTATTCCATGCTCAGTCTTCGTAGACTTAGATGGATAGGACATCTTAGGAGGATGGATGATGGTAGAATACCAAAGGATATCTTTTTTGGTGAATTACAGATGGGTAAGAGATCTCAGGGTCGGCCTCTACTACGATACAAAGATGTGTGTAGGCGGGACATGATTGATACAGGCATTGATAATGCACATTGGGAGCAAGTCGCCGCTGAGCGTGTTGCATGGAGGGCAAATATCAGAAATGGAATAAAGTCAAAGGAGAAAATTATTGCAGAAAAGTCACACACCAAGCGTTTGAGACGTAAGATGGTGCATGATGGTGGAAATGACCACGTGTTCACATGCACCCACTGTGAACGGACATTTACAGCGCAAATTGGCCTTATCAGTCACACTCGCTACCGCCATAGTTAAAAGTTATTATGCCTTTTTAAAGCACAAACTATCGTCTGTCAAGACGGCAAGGTGCCAATGATGTATTGGATACGTTCGATAACGGTACATCCGATTGAGATGACATTTTCTACACGTCTTCATTTCATTCCTGTGCAACCGACTATAATAGTTTCTTAGTGTAAAATCTTCTACTTATTTAATAACATTTACTTTTTCATTTTTCATTATATAATTTCTATATAGCAGGGGGACTTCACTCTAGAAAAGTTATTTCAAGGGGCATAACTTTTAATAACATTTCTATATACTTTATAGTCATATTGTTGGACTTACTTGCACTATTGTTAAACTCTTTGTCTATAGTTATTTTCAGGCATATGAGTTATAATAAATAATGATATAATCTTTAAGGCATTTTCAAAGATTTCATAAAAATAATGCATAATGCATAACATTGTAACCCATCTTTTTCTGCTTAAAGAAGTTATCAACTGTCATGTCGGTGATTAAAAACAGTTTTCATTAAAAATAATGGATGGTGTGTGGAAGGACATTCTTTTAAGTTACTGTGCGCCAGGAGCTGGGAAAAACCACGCCAGGTCAGATAGATAGACAGACAGACAGATAGTCGGGAACGGGAGCTTATTTGACTACTTATATGAATTACACGACATGCTCCCCACCAGGGACTGGGTGAAGCCGGGCCGGATCAGACAGACAGACAGATAGTCGGGAACGGGAGCTTATATGACTACGTATATGAATTAAATGAGATGCTTCCCACCAGGGACTGGATGAAGCCGGGCCGGGTCAGACAGACAGACAGGCAGATAGTCGGGAACGGGAGCTTATATGACTACGTATATGAATTAAATGAGATGCTCCCCACCAGGGACTGGGTGAAGCCGGGCCGGGTCAGACAGACAGACAGATAGACAGACAGACAGTCGGGAACGGGAGAGCTTATATGACTACGTATATGAATTAAATGAGATGCTCCCCACCAGGGACTGGGTGAAGCCGGGCCGGGTCAGACAGAAAGACAGACAGATAGACAGACAGATAGTCGGGAACGGGAGGGCTTATATGACTACTTATATGAATTAAATGAGATGCTCCCGACCAGGGACTGGGTGAAGCCGGGCCGGGTCAGCCAGACAGACAGATAGACAGACAAACAAGCAGACAGACTGATAGATAGATAGATCCCCTCCAGGGCCTGGGCGAAGCCGGGCCGGGTCAGCTAGTAGTTCCATAAATCTTTTCAAGCAGTTCTCTTTCGAGAGCCATCTTACTTCAGTGTGAAGTATAAGTCTCACGTGGTCTTCATTTTTTTCTTCACAAAATAACTTGAAGAGACGTTCACATTTGGAATTAGCTTTAATAGCATTCATACACTTTATAACTAAGTTACTTCATTTAGAACAGACAAAATGCTTTTAGATACCAGGTTTTCCCTGTGAATAACACAGTGCACAAGAAGCATTTCTGGATTCTTATCTTTCATCAATTTTAAGCAACCATTTTCTTCCCCATCATATTAGGAGCACCATCTGCAGCACAAGATGTTATATTTTTCATTGGTATATTATCGACATCTAAGTAATTTTTTTTTAGCTTACTATAAATATCTTTGGAGGAAGTGGTGCTATCTAATGATTTACAGAACAACATTTCTTCAGCAAAATCACATTTATCAATATATCTTTTGTAACTTATAAGTACGGCCTCACTGTCTCCCAAAGTTGTTTCATCCATTTGCACTGAGAAGTTTCTTGTTTTAAGCTTTTCGACAAGTTGTATTTCAATATCCTCACTCATTTCGTCTATTCTTCTGCTAACAGTATTTTTACTTAGTGGCATAGCTTTAACGTCTTTGTCATCTTTTCCCACAAATGCTGATATTGATAGTTTGATTAAATGCTCCCCTATAGTATGACTTTTCCCATATTTAGCGATGAGTAATGAAATTTTATAACTTGCCTCAAGAGTACGATCGATAGTTGCATTATGAGCAGTACATAGAGACTTTGATGTTACTCTTTGTTTTTTAAATTTCTTTAAAGTTTGAAAGTAATTCAAATCTGAATTAATATGAGCATTATGTTTCGCCTTCAAATATGTCTCGCCTTCAAATATGTCTCGCCTTCAAATATGTCTCAAGACGACCTCGTTTCATTGATTCGTTGGTCAAGACCGTTCATCGTGGACAGCGGGTATGAAACCAAAGTTTAAATGTTCCTCGAATACTGACACATTTTTTCTTGCTTGCATCACACATGGGAATTCACTATTCACTATGGGCTGAAAGAAAGAAATATTAGATCAATTAAATACTTTAAAAAAAAAAAATAATAATATGACCTAGAGCAGAGGTTCCCAAACCACGGCCCGCGGGCCACTTGTGGCCCGCCAGTTGTCAGAAAGTGGCACGCGAGGTAGCGCCCCGTCAACGTGCAATAGTTTACTCTGCTCGTGGTTGTTATGCTAAGATATTATCGAGTGCGCTTGTTCAGTTCGCAACGAAACGTAATGAAGTTCTCATATCCCAGCCTTGTGGACCAATCAGAGTGCGCAAGGCGCCATGTTGTCGTCTGTTACAACTGTTTAGCAAAGTCGGTAGTATTGTGTTGAAATTAGATTTTTTCAAATAAAAATTTACATGAGTGGGGAAAATCTACAATCAAACAATGGTGAAAAGCGAAAATGTGAAGTTGGTGCTTGTCGTGAATTCAACGAACATTGGACAGGGAAATTTTTGTTTACGCCTAGCCGTAGTGGTAAACCAGTTTGCTTAATCTGCTTAAAATCGCTGCTATAATGCTTGGCGATAAAAAGAGTGAAACAAAATTTTTTCAGATTCCTTTGTCTAATAATACTATGGCCAGACGAATTGAAGAATTAGCCAACGATGTTCATCGTCACGTAACAGCATATATAAAAAATAATAAATTTTGCTTTCATTGGCAGTGAATGAAACCACCGACATTTCTGACACAGCTCAGGTCGCAGTTTTTGTTCGAGCAATAAACGATAATTGTGAAGTCATTGAAGGACTTCTAGGACTTGAATCGATGCATGCAACTACCAAAGGGACTGATCTGTTTGAAACTCTGAAGTTGTGTGAAGAGAAAAACAACATAGAATTTACCAAATTAAACAGTGTATGCGCCGACTGTGCTCCGGCTTTGACGGGTAAAATGTCTGAATGTCTAGCATTATTAGAACAGTTTCTTGGCCGCAATATCATTGTATCATTCACCAAGAAGCTCTGTGTGGAAAGACATTAAATCTGAAACATGTCATGGATGTTGTTCTGAGATGTGTGAACAAAATTCGAAGTAAGGCGCCGAACAGGAGTGAGTTTAGACAGTTTCTATCAGACCTGAACGAGGAATACGGTGAGCTACTGTTACACTGCGATGTAAGATGGCTATCTAAAGGGCAAGTTCTGTCACGTTTCTAGGCACTGAAAATAGTGTCTATCTGTTTCTGTCTGAAATAAATGAATTGCCTACAGAACGTCAATGTCTGCTGAACGATGACTGGGTTAATGACCTGGTATTTTTGGTGGGCATCACGTCTCATTTAAACTCTTTAAATGCGAGGCTCAAGGGACAAAATAAACTATTCACAAATTTGTGCGATGACATTTCTTCATTTAAAATGAGACTGCGACAGTTTATCAGACAGCTGACTGAAGGGACTTTAGAGGCGTTTCCAACTCTGAAGACGCTTGTGGTAAAAAAGAAATGTGACCTGTTACAGTACAAAGTAAAAGTTGAAAGTCTTCTGGATATCTTTCAGTCGAGATTTCAAGAGTTCAGAATAGAGGAGGATAATGTTGCCCTTTTCATAAATTCGTTCGTATTTCCTGATGCCAAGCTCTGTCTATTACAGCAAACCCTTCAGCACCAATTAATTGATTTGAAAGGCAATTCTATACTGAGATATAAATTTATGGAGCTGTCTGCTTCACCTTCAGCTGATCAAATTATTTAATTCTGGCGACTATTGCTTGTCGAACAATTTGACCACTTGCGTTCATTCGCCCAGAGATATTTGCCGTTTTGGTTCGACTTACAGATGCGAGCAATCATTTTCCGCAATGAACGTTATAACAAACAAGCAACGTTCCAGACTCACCGACAGTAACTTAGCTGCGCTGATGACTTTGGGCACGACAGATTTATGCCCAGACATTGATAAACTGGCATCTGAACTTCAGTAACTGGTTATGAAGAACAGTTATCCGGTCTCCAGCATGGCGGTTAGGCATTGAACCGCTACGGCCTCTGGAGTATATATCCCTGTGGCTGCGGTTTGTATTTCGTATTTTGGACTGGTAGTATATGGTTCCGTCGCCCTGCTACTGAGTGAGTGCTTGGAGCGACTCTGTGAGCTGCGATATTCACGTGGATTGCTTTTAAATGTCCGATTTTGTTTGCACAGTGACCTGCATGTTCGGAACAATGGCTACCCGCTGTTGCTGAATTGACTGATTTGCTTTTTCGGTTCACAACTGCATTTTTCAGGAGACTCTTGGGAGTCGGCGCTGTAGCTACGGAGTAGCTGTAGCTTTCGGCGGGTCGCCCTGCAATCAGAGACAGAGCCATGTGAGAAAACCCGGGTCAATGGGGTCTTTCTGGTGACGGCCAATTCCATTGACGATGAACTGTGGTTTCCGTGGAGGACTTTTGTGTTGGCATTCTGGCGACGGCATTATGCACAGTGTACCTGTGCGGGCTGTTGGATTGCCTAGACTCCAATCTGTTCCACTTTATCACGTTAGACAGTGGGGAGCATTTTGTGTGATATTCACTGGCACAGGAACGGAGCATAATGGGGACGACCCGTTGCCGTAAAGTTGGAACCTCGACTAACTAACTAACTAAGTTACAATTGCAAATTAATTACATTAATAGCGATTTTCGAAACTGATTTAAAATTTATTGTTAAATGAACTTTTGATTTTAAACCAAAAAATTACCGCAGTGTAGTACTGACACTGACTGCCTTTAAAGTTTTAGAATTTTGTTGACGAAAATTAAGAAAGGTAAGAATGATATTGCACGACTTGTATAATTTTATAACGTTGTGGCCCGCTCAACTACCGAAAATAGTAGATATGGCCCTCTGCTTGAAAAGCTTGGGAACCACTGACCTAGAGTAAACGTAGACTAAAAATGCATATTTAAATATGTATGGTACATTTACCCCACCGCAAAAAAAACAACATACTTTTTCATTTGACAAATTTTTATGGAAAATGATGCTTCTAAAAATAAAAGTTAATAAAAAATAACCAATTGAATTTACATACCATTTATATATCACTTATATTTATACAATGTATATTTATTTTTTAAACAACGAGACTTTTACAACAATTTAACGGACGCTTATTTCACATTAACACCAACGGTGAATGCTGAGCGATACTGCGAAACACTGCAGAAACTGAGATCCCGGCACTAAGCATGTCGCGCCATTCAGAACAAATAGCGCGAAATGCTTAGTGCAGGCCCAGTATAACCAGTAGTTCAACTCTAACGTCTAACAATGAAATCACGGCTACTAACATGGCGGATAGAAGTTACTTATACTGGGCGTTTACCCAGCTCGAGTAGCGACTGAGAGTCGCCATACGGTTAACTTAAACTCTCGACATGTCCATTTTCAAATTGCCCCCCCCCCCCCTTAACAATCGAATTGCCCCTCCCCCCGTTTGGCGTGGGCCCCACGTTGGGAAACACTGGGCTAGACGCTTGCCTGCCGGCCCGGTATCCATAGGTTTAAATTTATATCAGGGTCATCATCATCATCATCCAGTGCCTTGCCGGCTGGCACTGGCGATCATGACCCTCTATACATTGCGATCTCCGACGGCATGGATAAATTCGTGTGTTGACTCCTTCCCATGCCATGACACAAGACTGCCAAGAATTTGCTCAAGCTGCCTTCTTCTATCTCTCATTTTCTCCAGATCTGTCCGGTTGCCACAGCGTGTTCCAGGTTTAGTTTTCTCATTCTTCTCATTCTCATTCAGACTAGATCTCACAATTAATCTGACCTCCTAGGTCGACCGAACCTTCTAGGTCGACCCAGCCCTCCAAGTCAACCCCACCCCTCAAGTCAACCCAGCCCTCTAAGTCAACCCAGCCCCTCAAGTCGACCCAGTCTTCCAAGTCAACCAAGCCCCTCTAGTCGACCCAGCCCTCCAAGACAAACCCAGTCTTCCTGCTCGACTCAGCCCTCCAAGCCAACCCTGCCTCTCAAGTCGACCCAGCCCTCCAAATCAACCCAGCCCCTCAAGTCAACCCAGCCCCTCAAGTCGACCCCGCCCCTCAAGTCGACCCAGCCCTCCAAGTCAACCCTAACCCTCAGGTCGACCCAGCCCTCCAAGTCAATCCAGCACGTCAAGTCGACCCAGCCCCTCAAGTCGACCCAGCCCTAAAAGTCAACCTTGCCCCTCAAGTCGACCCAGCCCTCCAAGTCAACCCAGCACCCCAAGTCGCCCCAGCCCCTCAAGTCGACCCAGCCCTCCAAGCCAACCCAGCCCCTCAAGTCGACCCAGCCCTCCAAGTCAACCCTGCCCCTCAATTCGACTCAGCCCAAATTGGCTACCAGAAAATGTCTTGGGACGTGAAGGCGGTCAGTGTGAGATTGACCACGTCACCCCTGGAGTGCCCATTGGTCTATACAAACATTACAGCTCAGCAGTATATACCCAGTACAGCTTCAGGCTTGTAAAAGTGTCCTTTACTTACTGACTAAACGTTAGTTGCATGTCCTTTACTTACTGACTAAAGGTTAGTTGCATGTCCTTTACTTACTGACTAAAAGTTAGTTCCGTGGCCTTTACAGGACGTTGCAATCACCCCTAGCATTTACTAGATGTTTGTGATTGATTAGGCAATATTAGTTAAGTAATTTTTATAATTTCGCTATGTTTCACATTGTCAAATTCTGTTGTGTTGTCTATAATGCATAAATACAGATCTGTCCTTTCCCTTGGCACGGAAGGGAGTCAACACACGAATTGATCCATGCCGTCGGAGATAGCAGTTTGTGGAAAGGCATGATCGCCCAAGCCAGCCGGCAAAGCACTGGATTCTGATTAGTTAAGTAGTTGCTTTCTTAAAGGTCGACGCCTCGTGCCATCGAAATCAACGCAAAGCGGCCTGTTTCCATATCGCCAGCAGCTGATTTCGAACCTGGATTCAGTATGACAGGAAATTAAGAAACTGCGCGTTTCACTAACCCCCAAGCCACAGTGCCGGTTCCTTTACTTTCGTATGTAAATAATAACTGTTCTTTTATTTACGTGTATAAATAATAACCACAGTGCCGGTTCCTTTACACATGTGTGTAAATAATAACCACGGTGCCGGTTTCTTTATTTACGCCTGTGAATAACCACTGTCCCGGTTCCTTTATTTACGTGTGTAAATAATAACCACAGTGCCGGTTCCTTTTTTTACGTGTGTAAATAATAACCACAGTATCGGTTGATTTACTGGCGTATGTAAATAACAACCACAGTGCCGATTCCTTTACTTACGTATGTAAATAATAACCATAGTGCCAAAACAAACATACATTTATCCTAATTAGACAGCCTTTCTGATAACGCCTCTCATTACATACCGGGTTCATTTAGTTAGTTTTTTTTTTTTTTTTTAAGTACATTAGCAAGGAAAAGATAAAAATGCAGTTGCAATAACTCGGATCGTTTGTACGGGGGTAAAAACGCTAATATCACCCTAAAAGACAACGCCTTGGTAATTTCTTTTGTTTGCCATCGATTTTCCGCCGCTGGGGATGTGCCACGGCTATTATCCCTGGCAAATTCTCTACGCTTCTCTCAATCATAGGAATTCATATAATCGCTATAATTTGCACTGAACGGCGAACGAAGCTTCACAAAACATCTTTTATCTCACATTAACCAAGTGGGCTATCACAAATGTCGGAAGAAATGCGCAGAGTTCAACTTTCACAAATGAATTTCTCGGGCAATATGAGAAATGATGTGATTTCTTCAAAATACGTAACGTGAAATTGTGATGATCGAATTGTATTCACTGATTCCTGTAAAAGCAATCTAGCGGATACAGGATTGCCATAACTGCACGCCTGTATAGTTCAAGGTGGCGGAAAATGATATTTGAATGTCAGCGTTTAGGAAACCTGGCTAAGTAAAAGCGGTTTAGCATGCTCGCTAAACAAAATAAATCGTCCCGTTAATTTGACTGAATACGTAATAAATTACATAGCAATTGTAATTTGTTACCGCTCTCTTTAGAAATTGACATATGCGTTTTGTTTTTCATTTCAGGTTATTTAAATTATTAAGCATTTTAAAAAGAAGAAATATGTATGGGCGTGGCTGAGAGGTCACGATATCCGCCCCAGGCTAAGAAGCCACTGGGTGGTATCTCAGCATACAACTGGGACTTTTTCCAAGAACTAATTATACTAATGATATCACACGTCAATCTGCATGTGTATGCTTAACGTGCAGGGGTGTCGATTGTGATAATATACTACAACACAGCTTGCTCATCTGTATGTGAATGCTTAATGTTCAGGGGTGTCGATTGTAGTAATATAACATAAACATAGCACGTCCATCAGTATGTGAATACTTAGCGTGCAGGGATGTCTATTGTGATAATGTAACATAACATAGCACGTCCACCTCTCGATCATAAGCAAGATGTCCAGCGTCCGATATATCCACCTGGAGATCATCCGCCACACCCTACACCCATCTTCTCTTTGGCCTTCCTCTTCCTCTCTTTCCAGGCATGCCTCCCATGAATACACTCTACCAGCTGCCTTATTTACAACTCTACTCTCCCATTGCACACTCGCTACATTCTCGGGCAGGGGTTACGCGGATATGGTGATAATTTGGCCAATCTTCCTGTGTGTAAATCCATTCCTCCCCCTTAAGGACACCTGCATCCAACATTATGGGTGATGGTTGTCTGCTCTACCATCGCGCTCCGTGACGCACCTCGTTTTGCTTCACTGCTATCATTACTCCTACCCTGTTCAACATCAGAAGAGAAGTTATATTAGGGTCCATGGCCTGGTTCAGATTAATAATCCTGTGACCTAGTCAGCAACAATTCGGATATTAATTTGAAGGTGATTATTGTTTAGCAAAGTGTAATGAGGATAAGGCTTCATTGCTGTTCTTATATAAGGGGTGTCTGCTGTCACTTGTGACCATACAGTAAGTAGTAACTTGGGTCAGTGCATGTCTGGACTTGATAGGTGGAAGGCCAAACATGTCACTCATTGTTTCGTTTGCCGCATCTCTTGTACAGCTTATCGCCTTTTGTATCCCTTAATTTCGGATACGCTCCAACTTTTACCACCAGTGTTCCTACTGTGTGAGTCTACGGAATGTAAACTAACGGATAATTAAATAAAAATAAAAAATTAGAAAGGAAGTGATCTAATATTAAATTATAATACTTGAATCATTCTTGAATAAATAGTACAATTCTTTTACGTATTTATGAAATGTATATGACAATTTGACAATAGAACAAGTGAACAAATGAAAATATGATGTGCACAAATGTACACGTGTACTATGGATAGTATAGAGTATTTATTACCCATGTGGTTTAAGTAAAGGATGGGTTAAAATTAAAGAATGACATGGAAAATACAGAATGAAAGAGTTTCAATGAGTTAGAGTCTTATAAAAGTGTATCAGACCCGGATCGTGTACTCTGGTTGGCCGCGATCAAAGACACCACACACAGCAAGCAGCTGAACTGAACTCAGCAGCACACAAAAGAAAGCAAGATGTCTTATAGCTCCACGACAGGCAACAATAAACGCTCAAAATGATTGTGCTCAAAATAACACAGAAGCGAATAAAATCGTCGCTAATCTTCGTTAGAACTTCATCCCCATGTGACCAAAGATTTCCTCGAGGCTTACATCCGGCTGTAGTGCTAGATCCTGTCTATTCATTGACACTCATTAGACTGACAAGTTGGTTCTTTGTCTGACAAATGTAGAAGTGGAGCGACAGTAACAGAAAAGGATTCATTTGCAAGGGTACGTTTAAATCAAAATAGTTGGAGTGCCAAACAAGAACCGTTATGTTCAATGGCAAACGAATAGAGCAATATTATATTGTAATCTAGAGGAGACGATCAGGAGAAGGAAGAAGAGTAAGAAGGTAAGATCGGAAAGTCAACAGTTAAAGAAGAAAAACAGAAGAAGAAGAAGAAGAAGACGATGACGAAGATCGGAAAGTCAATATCTGAAGAAGAAGAAGAAGAAGAAGAAGAAGAAGAAGAAGAAGAAGAAGATTAGAAAGTCAGTAGTTGAAGAAAATAAGAACAGTACAGGGCAACAAGAAGAAGACGAAGGAAGAAGATCGGAAAGTCAATATTTGAAGGGGGGAAAATGACAAAATAAGCAGAAGAGTAAGATCAGGAAAATTAATACTTGGAGATAAAAAGAACAGAAAAAAGGAATACGATGATGAAAGAAGAAAGAAAGTTAATTCATTAGGAAACAATCGGTTCTTCCAGCTAGCCATCAGTTTGCAACCAGCGTTCCTGGCACTGCGCCCACGTGATACACGTAATCTGGCAGCAGATATTATTCTAGAGGTCCCTAGTCACATGTGAATATACACCAGGGCCCAACTTTATTGGATGGCCAATTCCCTTGGGACAGAGCTGGATACCGCACCACGGCTTGCCTCAGTGCCGACTGCTCCTGTTTTTTCATGTAACTGCGACTCTGCCATATACTGTATGGAATTTTTTCTTCAATGTAACTAAGTGTGTACACTTTACGTAACGAAAACATTACAGATAGTATAGCTAGCCCATGCACATACTGTAAGCACCTGTTGTATGAAAGAATGTGTTAGAGTCAGAGGTTTACAGCGGGAGAAAATGCAACATAGGTTGAAAGAGTGGCATGGTAGACGATCAACCATAAAGCATATATAACAGACGATGTTGTGGGGGGACATGATCGCCTACACTGCACGGCATGGCACATGATGATGACAAGAGTGTGATGTGATAAACTGTCACATGACTTTGTGAGATGCCATGGCCACCTCTATTCATCAAAGGATTTCTTTCGAAACAGACAATAATATTTAAGTCCATTTTACAAGACGAACGGTGGCCGTTAGGGGAAACAATTCCGTCTCGACTGGGGTTTCGTATGGCTGGTAGACGAGTACAATACCAAGGTCTACCCTGTCGACGTTAAAACAATTTATCGTGAACATGTGTCCGGCCAGTAAGCTTGGGCGATCACAGTTCGCTATCTAGCAAGGTCAGAGAGGTAAATACCTGGATGGCTTCTTGGCCACGATTCGCATAGTCGAGACAAGAACACGGAGCTAATCCGCGACTCTGGTATCGTGGGAGATGGCGAAACATGACCATTAACGCTTATCGGCATGGCGCATGGTGATGGCAAGGTCACAATAGTCACGGATCAGGTCGGTGTGCTTTTCTCTATTCTGCTATTTGGTAAAGTAAATTAGATTTAGATATCTGTTGTCTTTTATTCGCTTTCCCCATCGCGATTACCGTGTGTCAATAAGGTTTTAAGCTTGTCCAGATAATTTAAACTGTCGATGCCTAATTTCTTAAATGAATTTGCTGCTATCATTCCTGTTCCCCCACCTCCTGCTCTTCTTCTTCTTCTTCTTCTTCTTCTTCTTCTTCTTCTTCTTCTTCTTCTTCTTCTTCTTCTTCTTCTTCTTCTTCTTCTTCTACCTGCTCCTGTTTCAATCCTCCTCTTCTTCTTCTTCTTCTTCTTCTTCTTCTTCTTCTTCTTCTTCTTCTTCTTCTTCTTCTTCTTCTTCTTCTTCTTCTTCTTCTTCTTCTTCTTCTTCTTCCTCTTCTTCTTTGATGGTCGGTATCACTCCAGCCCCCTGTACTTCTCATGGCTTCTCCTGGTACCCATTTTAGTCTGAGCCTACAGAGCCCAGGTCAACATCTTGTTTTAGTGTTGGTAAAATTACTGTGCATTGTTGCGGGTTGTTATGTACGCCTGTCAGTGGGACTGAAGTTACTGCTGGCTTCACCAACAATCTGTAATACCCGATTCCATTTTACCATTACCCCCTACCCCGTTCAATCTCAAGGAGAAGTTATAGTAGGGTCCATCACCGGTTCAGAATAATAGTCCTGTGATTGAGTCAGCCACAAAAGCAGCTGCCCACGGTTTTACCCTCACGAGCTTATCAATCCGAAGGTGATTGTTGTCCAGATGGGGTAATGGATACCTATAAATACCCTGGCCAGTTTCAGCATCAAGTACAAACCTCTAGACCAGTGGTTCTCAACCGGTGAGGAATCCCCCCTCCCCCTGTATACAAGAACCAGTTACTTGATATTGTTTTTCCCTCTAAATTTTACGGTTCTGTACTTCTCGCCCTAATGAAATTCGTTTTATAACGTAAGTAGACCCGCAAATCACGTTTTATGTAGATGTCTAGACTTGTTCCAGTATGTGTTATTAAATTTAGCTTCCATTGTTATGTTTACGGTGTAAGGATTGGGGGGGGGGGGGGAGATTTATAGGGAGGAAATTCTAAAGGGGGGGGGTGACGTTCTGAACAAATGGTAAAGGGGGGGGGGGCATGGGCCTAAAAAGGTTGAGAACCACTGTTCTAGACATCTCAGAATATTCGGTGCCAAGTCAGCGTGGCCGCAGGGTTTATGAGCTTGCGCTTAAACTGCTTGTGCGCTAACGGCCGGTCAGTTGGGATTCTCGTTCAGAAAGCAATGGCAAACTACTGAACGTAAAATTGTCTAATAAATCAACCTGGGTTGGGGTATACCACCACTTCCTGCAAAGGACACGCCACATTTTACTATCAGACTCAGACCGCAGTCGTTCCCACCAATAGACTGCCCAGAAATAATAACACGGCGTCATTTTCATGATGTGATCGATGGAAAACTTTGTTTACACTAGGGATTTCCTAGCGGGACACATCCAAACATGGCGCTCTTAAATACACAGCCTGCGTTATGTTTGTGATACAGTATTTGGTATTACAACCAGGCTGTATTTTCATATAGTATTGATATTATTTGCCTGCTATAGCACTTCGTAACGCCACATTAGTTTCGATTTAGTGAGAACTCTTGTTAGCGGACATTATTGATTGTTAACCTCTGTATTTTGTATGTTACGTGTATAGAGCCCAGCTCGCCAGAGATTACATGCAACATGTATTTGTCATTACCAGGGATTGTTTAGATATGTATTGCTGCCAGCATTACTCCTTTATATGTCAGCTATCGCATTTCTGTATTATTGTGACGTAGATTACCTGTCAAATTAATGTTTCATAGTTGTATCATTGCGTCTATGCTTGTTGAAAATTGCTGCTGTCCCGTTCTGAGAGATTACATTAATCTCCATTTAAATCGCCTGTTTGAAGGAAAAAAAGGGGACAAGGCGGTTAGATAGTTTATCATGTCACCAGCCAGGTATTTCGGCGTCTAAAAGGTTATATTGTTGCAGTTTTTATTGAATGGAGAAAATTGCAGTTTTTTTTTTTTTTTTCAATATCGTCATATCAGTTAAAATCCTATTACACGCGAACTGGGATTTATTTGTTAACAGGACATATCATTTGAGATCTCGGTAAAGACTAAGTGGTGGAATGTCTTATGGGATTGTCGGAATCCTGTTATACAAGCTAGCTAGGACGAAATTTTACATGATATGCTAGCTAGAGTCTTCTTACAGACTTTGTGAGATATCCTAATGGGATCACCTTGTTGTAGACCAGTGGTTCTCAACCTTTTTTGGCCCATGCACCCTTTCACTATATGTCAGGATGTAATTCCCCCCTTTCCAGCGAACGAAAGAAGAAGAAATCCTCCCTTTCCAAAATTGTCAGCCTCAAAAGGTGCGTTATTTATATTCACACTATTTTATCATCACACCAAATTAATCATATTACAATAAGCAAACAGTTAAAACGTCAAAGAATTGTCACTTAATACACGACACCTGAATGCCAGAAAATTGTGCTTCATCAAACAAAACGTTAAATAGAAAACCAGGATATTGTGCCTGAAGCCATTTTGAGTCTGCCAATCTGTGGTCTTAATTCTCCCCTGGAAACCCTAAAATTCCCCCTCCCCTGGGGGGGAATTCCCCACTGGTTGAGAACCACTGTTGTAGACGATCTAACGTATATTAATAGGGGCATGTTAGATTGTACTGAGTTGGTTGAGGGTATATCCCTCTTTGGGAGATAGCAGGTGAGAGGAGAAGAAGACAAGGAGTTATTGCTGGAATTTTTAGGCGGGATGCTTAGAAATATTTGGGGTGTTCAATTGGTATTTATTTCTCCCGCTTTGAACTCGACCTTGGAACGTTAAAGGACTTTTGAGATTTGGAACATGGAATGTACGGACACTATATCGAGCTGGAGCGGCCGAAGAACTAACCCGGGAGCTGGGTGAATATCAAATGGATATAACAGCAATTCAAGAAATAAGGTGGCCAGGAGAGGGTACTTTAGAGCAAAATGGAATGATTATAATATATGGAGGAAACACCCAAAATAAACATGAATTAGGAACAGGATTTGTCATCAAAAAAGAGTTATGGGGGAACGTTTTAAACTTTAAAGCTTTTAATGACAGAATTAGTAAATTACGAATAAAAGGTAAATGGAAAAATATAACGATGATTAATGTACATGCACCTACTGAAGAGAAAGAAGATGATATTAAAGAAGACTTTTATAATGATCTGGAAGATGTCATAGAAGAAACCCCCAAACAGGATATCCTGATTGTGCTGGGAGACTTCAATGCAAAAATAGGTAGAGAGCAAACTAATAAAAAAGTGGCCGGTATGGAAAGCCTACATACAACTTCAAATGATTATGGATGGAGAGTCATCAACCTGGCAGAAGCCAAAGGACTGCAGATTAGCAGTACCAGACTACAAAGAAAGGATATACACAAACAAACTTGGAAATCATGTGACAAGAGAACCTATAATCAAATAGATCACATTTTAATTAACAACAGAAATGCATCAAACATACAGCAAGTCAGAAGTTATAGAGGAGCTGAGTGCCACAGTGACCACTTCCTCGTTGGAGCAAAATTTAAAATAAAACTTAAGAGAGCTTTCTATACTAAATTACAAAGATTACACCCAACATATAACAGAGAAAAACTGCAAGACATTACAGTCAAAGAGAAATTTACAGATGAAATAAAATGTAAACTTGAAACTCTGCAAAACCCTTTGGAGGAAAGCGTTGACCAAACTTGGTTGAACATCAAGAATACAATTCAGTCTACCGCAGAAGAATGTCTCGGTGTGTTAACCACGCATAGAAAGAACAGATGGTTCAATCAAAAATGTGAAGAAGCAGTCATTAGGAAGAAGAATGCCAGACATGTATGGTTAAATGACATCAATAACATCCAAAAGGAAGAGCATTATAGAAATGAATGTAAAGAGGCTACAAAAATAGTCAGACAGCAGAAGCGAGAATATATGAGTAATATAATCAAAGATATGGAAACTAATCACCAGAAAAATGAATCCAGAAATTTTTTTAAAGAACTGAAGTCAATGAAACGAGGGCACCAACAAAACACATATGGTTTAAAAGACAAAAATGGGAATATGCTAAATACCAATGAGGAAATGTGCAACACATGGAAAGAATATTTTATTGAATTACTAAATTGTGAAGCTCCAAGTCACATTTTCCCACAGGAAGAGGTTCTAACATGCGAACCACAAATTGAAGAACCTACATTTGAAGAAATCCTATATGTAATCACACGACTTAAAAACAATAAGGCAACTGGGACTGATGGAATTGCTGCTGAATTTATAAAGGCAG
The DNA here is from genome assembly GCA_963921405.1 of Cepaea hortensis. Lineage (NCBI taxonomy): Eukaryota > Metazoa > Mollusca > Gastropoda > Stylommatophora > Helicidae > Cepaea > Cepaea hortensis. Next base: position 159,094,161 of record OY992877.1, on the reverse strand, counting down.
GTGGCCATGCATTACATCTAAAGCTATACGAACTAATAATAAAAATCTGGAGGACAGAAGAATTACCCCATGACTGGAAAGAGTCATTATTGATACCTATCTTTAAGAAAGGAGACAAGTTCCAATGTGGAAATTATAGAGGAATATCACTACTGTCCACAAGCTATAAGATACTATCCGCAGTATTACTAAATAGACTAAAACCATATTCAGAAGACATATTAGGTGACTACCAGGCGGGTTTTAGACAAAACAGATCAACAATAGATCAGATATTTATCTTACGACAAATAGCCGAGAAACATTGGGAATATAAAAGAGATCTCCATAACATTTTTGTGGATTTTAAAAAGGCTTATGATAGTGTCCATAGGAATAGTCTATGGAATGCTATGCAGGAATTTGGAATACCAAGGAAGTTAATCAACATGACCAGACTATGCATGGAAGATACTTATAATATAGTAACATATAAAGGCAGGAAATCAGACCCCTTCCAAATAACATCTGGCTTGAAACAGGGTGATGCACTATCGCCGCTACTCTTCAATCTGGCTCTAGAGAAAGTTGTAAGGAAGGTAAAGGAGGAATGTGATATTGGAGGAACATCCAAGCTGCTTGGTTATGCAGATGATATAGATATTATAGGGCAAAGTGAACAAAAGACATTGGAAATATTGACTCACTTAAAGGGAAAAGCCCAACAGATGGGGCTGGTTATCAACCAAGATAAGACAGAATATATGGTAATTTCAAGAGACGGAATGGCTAGAAACTCTGGCCACATACAAATAGATAATATGACCATTAAAAGAACGGAAACATACAAATACCTGGGTACAATCTTCAACTGCTCCAACATCATAAGGGAAGAAATACAAACTAGAATCAACTCTGGAAATAAGATATACTATGCACTACAACATCTACTAAAATCAAAGGCGCTATCTCGTAACACCAAAATCACAATATACAAAACACTGATCAGACCAGTTGTGCTGTATGGCTCTGAAACCTGGAGTACAACGAAAGGAGACGAAGCCTTGTTACAAACCTTTGAGAACAAAATTTTAAGACGCATCTTTGGACCCATTAGGGATACACAAAGTGGAGAGTGGAAAAGAAGAAGTAACAAAGACATTTATGATCTGTTTAAGTCTCCGCTAATCACTGGTATCATGAAGGCTAATAGACTACAATGGCTGGGGCATATAGAAAGAATGGAAGATAATAAGGAAACAAAACTCGCTTACACTCAGGAAATAAATGACCGTAGACCCCGAGGTAGACCAAGAAGGCGGTGGAGAGATAATACATGTACAGACCTACAAGCACTTGGAATCAACGACTGGCAAGAGAAGGTCCACCAGAGAGACGAATGGAGACGGATTGTATTTGCAGCAAAGAACCTCAATGGCTCGGAACGCTGAAGAAGAAGAAGCTTTGAACTCGATCGTAGTCCACGCCGGACAGGTTTCTGCGTGTGTGCTAGCTTTCACTTTTACCAGTGTCCCTCGCCATCAGGTGAACCCACCCCGACTTCAGAGTTATTTGCAGTTTACGTCCCCAAGTCAAGGACGAGAAGTCAACATTTTAGTCTGCTGACCGATGTAGGGGCTGAACTCACTGCCAGCACACCAGAAGTTTACGAGCTAAGGCTCTTATTCATTCAGCCATGCTGACAGTGTTCTCTTGTAAATATACAAGTGAATATGCTCAGATGACTAGTGAGACCGATTCTTTACGCACTGGTCTGATAAGGAAAGTGCGATCCCTTATGTGATTTCGAGAGTCCCGTATATCCCTACATGGGTCTGTTCTGCTGGGTGTATTTTGTCTCATCGCCTGGTGTTTCTCGCAGCTGACATTGTGCATAATTAAAGAAAACAATGCGCTATACTGAAGTAGTTCTTTACGCGTTTAGAACAAAACTACGTTATAACAATATGCGTTATATGAGAACCCCGTGTATTTGGCTTCACTAATAGTGTCGTTGAAAGTCAGGAAAAGAGTTCTTGCGTGTTACATAGAACCAGTTTTAACACACGACTGCGCGTCCTGGACAATTAATACACAGGCGAAAACATCGATGGAAGCCTTGGAGATGTAGTTTTATATTAGAAAATGGAATGCTAAAAATTAGTTGGACAGCCAAAAAAAGCAATCCGGATGTTTTAAGGGAAGCTGAGTCGCAAAGACAACTTATCACAAACATCAGTCCTTGTTTTTTTTTTTTTTTTGGCCACGTTTAGAGAAGACAAAAACTTGAACATGTTGTGACAACCGGAAAGATTAGTGGAAATAGAGATAGAGGAAGACAGCGTGACAAGATTGTTGACAGTCTTGTGTCATGGCAGGAAGGGAGTCAACACACAAATTGATCCATGACGTCGGTGATCGTAATTTATGGAGATGCATGATCGCCCACGCCAGCCGGCAAGGCACTGGATGATGATGAATAGTATTGTAATTTTTAACTTAAATAAGAGTCTAAGGGGCGACGTGGTCAGACCGTCTGCCTCTCGCTCCGAAGGTTATGGGTTCGATTCCAGTCTCCGTCGCTCGGTTTACGGGTGCAGTTTGCTCGGAGCCTTGTTATGCTCATCGTTGGAACTACACTCGGAGCCTTGTTATGCTCATCGCTGGAACTACACTCGGAGCCTTGTTATGCTCATCGTTGGAACTACACTCGGAGCCTTGTTATGCTCATCGCTGGAACTACACTCGGAGCCTTGTTATGCTCATCGTTGGAACTACACTCGGAGCCTTGTTATGCTCATCGCTGGAACTACACTCGGAGCCTTGTTATGCTCATCGCTGGAACTACACTCGGAGCCTTGTTATGCTCATCGCTGGAACTACACTCGGAGCCTTGTTATGCTCATCGCTGGAACTACACTCGGAGCCTTGTTATGCTCATCGCTGGAACTACACTCGGAGCCTTGTTATGCTCATCGCTGGAGCTACATTTGTAACCATGTTATGCAGATCGCTGGCACTACACTTGGAGCTTTATTATGCTGGTCGCTGGAGCTACACACCATATCTGTCTGTCTGCCTGTCTTTATCAGCCTGCCTATATCTGTCTGTCTAGCATTTGTCTGTCTGTCTGTCAAAGTTCTCTCTCTCTCTCTCTCTCTCTCTCTCTCTCTCTCTCTCTCTCTCTGCATGTATATCTATCTGTTTGTATATCTATATATGAGTCGTTATTACATTTCGGTTATAGTTATTTAACGTTACATTTCGGTTAGGGTTATTTAATGGGCACTGAGCTATATAATGCACACATTAATTTAAAAAAACACATTTATTACAGCCGCAGTTAGGCAAGCCATTTCTCGTTTACTAGCCAGCCTGATTGCCGAGTATTGAAGCGGCACGCGTCAAGTGGTCAAGGAGCAGAACAGCACAGAATCGTGTAACAGTTTTCCTTGGCATTCCTTACAACATTGTTTCAGTGACACCTTTGTAGATAACGCCAGCATTCACGAGCTAAGACTGTACAAATATACCGAGATGCCGCCAACAGCAAACAGCTGTCGCTGAATGCTCTTTGAGTGCATAGCAAGGGAGCAAATGAAAATACTTCACGTACTTTTTGAGTTCTCCCATCCTCCTCCTTTCTCACAGCTGTCTGCATCTTCTTACATAGTACACGACTGGGAAATGTTAGGTTGTATGAGGTGCGACGCACGAAGCGATCTGGTAGTCGGGTATGTGTGTGTGTGTTTTTTTTTAATTTCTTGTAGACTAACGGAATGCGCTGATGGCAAGGTGGGGTATTCATTCTCTACACCGGTAAGTTTAAATTAAACGTTGACTACTCGTTCAGAAAGCAATGGCAAACTTCTGAACCTATAACTGTCTGGAAAATCAACCTCGGATTGATGGCAACGTTCTGCAAAGCGCATGTACTAAAAACGATTTAAATCGCAAGAGGGTCGACTTCATTGCATCGGGTTTTATCCCATATGGGTTGGTCTCTTTCTGCAAGGCGACCTACCGAAAGCGTCGTACAAACCACGAACTCCGTAACTGCAGCGACGAGCCCCAGGAGTCTCCGAGAAAATTGCACGCGTGAACCGAACGACGTAAAGTGGCTGAAAGCGTTAAGTTTTTATGCTGAGTTTACTTTCGTCGTAATAAAGTCAGATTCAAGCAGTGTTTATAATGACTCGGTGCATCTGGGAGATCCCGCCACATGGTTGCAAGCCAGATACCTGGGTCACATCGGTAGAGGAGAGAGCCTCCCAACGGCTGGGTTAATCTGGCTCCTCATTCTGAAGAAATCCGGAAATGTAAATTGTGCATGCGCAGCGAAATGCCATCCTCGAGTAGTGTGGTAGGTATGTGGAAGTGGATGGTGGATGTGTTTTTAATTGTTTGAGTAAACACACGCTGTGTTCTCCTTGTGCCAGTCCACGGTCTTGGTTGTGTCCTGCTCGCAGTGAGCACACATTACGCCCTTGCTGCAGAAAAATGTAAGGAATTGTTCGCTCTGTGAACAATTGTAAAACTTGTGTTTCACAACACGCGAAAGTCATTTCAGAAAGCAATGGCAGAAAACTGAACGTACACTTACCAAGACCCTGATCAAGAGGCTGACAAAAGTGAACATTTCGAGAACATGGATCTTTACTGCTGTAACTTACGAGTGTTTGTTGGCTTGTTTTGAACTCAAGCGTAATCCACATACGTGATACGACTCCTACTAGTGCAGTGGTTCTCAACCTGTTTTGGCCCGTGCCCCCCTTCACCATATTTTAAGACCGTCATTCCCCCCCCCCCTTTCCTATCAAAAATTTGGCCCGTGCCCCCCTTCACCATATTTTCAGAACGTCATTCCCCCCTTTCATATTTCCTAACTAAAAATTCCTCCACCCCTACACAGTATACGTAAAAATGGAAGGTAAATATGTTACAACAGGTCTAGACATCCACATAAAACGTGATTTGTGGGTCTACTTACTTTATAAAATGAATTTTAGAAGGATGAGACGTGCATAACTGTAAAGTATGAAGGGAAAAGCAATATCAAGTAGTCGGTTCTTGTATTAACGCGATCTTGAAATGATCTTCATTCCCCCCCCCCCCCCGAAACTCTAAAATTCCCCCCTCCCCCAACTGGGAGGGGGGAATTCCCCACCGGTTGAAAACCACTGTACTAGTGTGACAGACGACACGGCCCCGGAGCCCCACCGAGTCTCATCTGGTCAAGAATATATGACCCCAGCATGTTGTCCCCAACACGCTACGACGGGGTCAACGCTGAGTCCTCTACCTTTTAACAGTTTAACCCACGCAGTGACAGCAGGTTTCAAATCGTGTGCCAGAGTGATGCAAACATCAGTGAAAACAGCATGAGTGTACTACTTTCAATACCGCCATATACATTCTTCTTCTTCTTCTTCTTCTTCTTCTTCTTCTTCTTCTTCTTCTTCTTCTTCTTCTTCTTCTTCTTCTCGTCCTTGAGTTACCTAAGTGAATTGCGTGTTAAAATTTCTAGCCAGAAGTCTTTACTATCTTCTTCTTCTTTGGTACTAATTCCTTTGAATTGAAGCATAGCAGAGAGTAGGTGTCTGAAACTTTCCGTGTTTCGCTTGTCTTGTTGCTTGAACTAATGCCATATTTGATTTAATCAAAGTCTTTTTCACTCCATCTAGCCATCTTTTCCAGGGTCGTCCTCTCTGCCCGATGTTATCACGTGGAATGCTTTAGCCGCTGAATGATCATGTTCCACTCTCGCTAAATGTCCGAACCATTTAATTCTTTGGTGTTCTATAACGTCAGTACTCTGTGCTATCTCTACACTTGTTCTTTGTCATGTTTCTCTCTTTTTCATCTTTTTTTTTCCAGTTGCGTTACTAATGAACCTCATTTCACATGATGTGATTGTGCCCTTGTGTGATTCTAGGACGGTCCATGTCTGTCGCTGATAACCGAGCGTTTGGACGAACAAACTATCTCGCAGCTTAATTTTTTGTATGCCATGTCTTTAGTTTGACCAGGCCAAATGTAAAAGATATAAAACGCCAAGGGTGTTGGGTGACACACGCAAACAATAGTCCAACGGCTAATCACACACGGAGCGCTGTATGAGACATGGGGTTAAAACACTCTACTCTCGCTCACACACGATGAGAGACACGGCGGGAGAGAGTATGAGACATAGAGTGTTGGATACAATGTTGCTAGCAAGATTGAGGGGACATAAAGGCACATGCTTTGTTTCCCAGAGAGAGCACCAGATGGAAACGTTCAAAAAACTGGCCCCGCCTTTGGTATTCTGACGATGCGCAAATTGGCTGTCAATTAATGTCTTTATGTGTTGGAAGCACAAGTGAAGAGAGTCATGGGACAGGCACACAGAACGGCTGTTCAGGGAACAAACGAAGGCAGCCATGACCGCTGACGTGTATTCACAAGCTTCCCCTCCCCATTAGCAGGGGGTCATCGTTGGACTCATTCTTGGGTCTGAGATGGCCAGATGGAAACGAAATTAAGAGACAGAAGTTAAATACAGCAGAGGCTAACATTCATGTATTTTATGGCCAGATGGAAAGGAAATTAAGAGACAGAAGTTTAATGGCCCATAGGCCTACATTTGTTTATTTTATCAGAGAAAATTAGCTAGTTATTTGTGTGGCTTTCTTTTCATCAGTATCTTTTTTTTTTTTTTTTTTTGCTTCGTTGAAATGTGGGCAATTTACCCCAGATGTGTTGTTAAGGACGTGACTGAACTGCTAGTTAAGAGGTCGATCAGTGTCTTTGTAATGTCTATAAGTAGTCTATGAGACCCTTGTTCCATAGATGTCTTGTCGTTTTCTTCATCACCGCTGCGCAGTTCAACAGCTCCAGCGTCACAGTGTTGTCGTCTTGAAACCTGAGAGTAATGACGCAAAGAAAATGGAGACACATATTGATGACATGTATGAGTATAGGGATAAAATAATAAAATTATGAGACAGAATGACCATTGTAGTAACCATTGGGTAGAGTCGGTTGAGTAAGCTAGTAGAGTTAGAATTAAATTGTAATAAAGCCGAAATCATAGTCTTCTCAAAGAAGACAGATTAGAACAATGTTCGCTGAGGCAAAAGTAGCCTTTTACTATCAACTGCAGTGAGACAAGGCGTATTAAAGTGCTATATAGCTGATTTAGTCCCTAATTTCTAATTAGTTGCATGTCCTTCACAGTACGTAGCAGTCAGCCGCAGCATTTTGGCTGTTTGTGATTCCTGGACAAGTTTTACGCTCAGTAGTTTGCCATTGATTTCTGAACGACCGGCACCTATACGATTTTCGAAAAAACCGGCACCGCTGTGTTTCGAACCCAGATATACGGGGTTACGAATCGCGTCCGTTAGTCCCAAAGGCTATTATATCGCTAAATGTGACCTCACATTTTGGCAGAAGGATTATATATCGCCATGTTAGTGTAGTCGTGTTATTTGTTTTGTCTAGCTTCCGCAATTTCAATGTTAAGTGACTGGAAATTTACGCTATAATACTTGTTCATTTGATGAGGTGACATGTCTGGTACATACCTACGTTTTGTTTGTCACTGAATGATTAGACAAGCCGAACAACATCTACTGGCAGTGGAAATGTGGTTTCTGGGGAAAATGTAAAGAATATATCATGGACGGATAGACAACCCAATGAGACAGACATTAAAGAAACAAATGATAACGGTAAATTCACTAGTGAAATTAGGTGTAGCCAGTCAAGTTATTTAACACACGTTATGATGAGAAATAAACTTTAAAACTTAATGACAACTGACAAGATTGATGGGAACAGAGCAAGAGAAAAGCAAAGACATAAATATCTGGATGACTTGATCACATGGCATTATCGCAACAAGAACACAGCATTAATTTAGTGATTGTGTGAGATGCAAATAATCACCGCCAAAGCTTATGGGCATGAAACACGATGACGATAAGAGTGGGCAGCAACAACTGTACACATGGAGTTAAGAAACGGTATATCAAGTTTAAACAAATCAGCAAACGTATGACGAGTTGCTTGCTACTGAATTAGTTTTTAAAAAGTTCTCTCCGTGACGAAATGGTTAAACCATCTTGCATACTCTCTGAAGCTCGCGGGGTTTGTTTTCGGGCTCGTCGTTAAGACCACCAATGCACATTTTTTCCCCCGGAGATCTCTTGTAGGTCATCGCGGCAACTGCAGAGGTAGTGCTGTATGTGATGCTCTTTGCAGAAGTCTTGCAGTTGCGCCGAGACCCAGCCACGTGTGATTAAACTCCTCTGCTATGAAGCCGATCCTCTCGCCTGTACCCGTCTGTAATGAGTTAATGGCGTTTTCATTCCTCTTTGTCCGCCATGAAACTTCTTTTAACACGAATACCTATAAGAATAATTGGCAGTAATGCTGACTGGTTCAGACATATAAAACATTGCAATCAGCGAACGTTCTTGTCATGTGGTGTTTTCATGTGGTAGCTGGTGTGGATTACCCTTGAACACAGAGATGACTGGTGGTTTTGTCAATTGAGTATGGCGTAAACCTGCCTGATTTCTTAGGTGAATGATGCACGGTATCTTATCAAAGGGTTCCTATCCACAACAGAATGTTGTTGAACACATCAGCAAGCTTCCGTCAAATGTAATGCAGTGTTCAAAGATACATTTCACGATGTAGCCAAGCTGGCAACGAGAGCCGCGGTACCGTGGTCTAAATGCTTACTTGCCGTACTGATGGTCTTGGGATCGACCCCCAAGAGCGTAGTTCTTAATTTTATTTTTTTAATTGACCTGGTCTCCCAGGTCGATACAACGTAAAATGGGTAGTCGCAAATATCTTGGGGTGTAAGTGTAAAGGCTATCAACGTGATACCGAGAACATCACCCTCTTACTGCCGTGTAGTCTATTCAAATGTGGGTCTAGTCTAGCCCCTACGCCCAGTCCGCTTTAGGCGTGTGATAGGGTCCCGTACCAGCTGTCCCACACGATATGCAGAACTCGATTCGTATGAACCAATGTAAGAGTTAGCTACATAATTTATGCAACTGCCGATTCAGTTGTGACCAGTGGCGGACTGGCTAGGGTGTCAGCTGGCCTGGTGTAGGCCTGAATGCACGGAGGAATAGGTGGTTAGTCTTTATTCTCTTAGCGGACGACGTGCGCAGGCATCGAATCCTCGTCAGACCACGACCACGACATGATCATCGTAGTCTCCTAGCGATTACACTAACGCGCCAGCCGATCTAAGGACAACCATTGTGAATATTGCTTACCTACTACGTCATCTACACAAATGCCCGCACAGTCTACCGGGCAGAAATGTTTTCATTTTCTCAAAAACATGGCCATGTTAAAAACTAACGTGCGACTGAATTAAACTGTTAATCAATTCCAGTCCAACTTTGGTTTCGTGAGCTTGAGAACTTTTAAGACTGGCTGTCTGAAAGAACTTCAACTGTAATGATTGCCTTATGCTCCACGATTAGGTAGAGCGATGTTGATTGTTTGTATTGATCGTTGTTATGACGGCGCAGTTCTTCGCGAGAAGATTGTGGTTTGTTTAAATTGATCATTATTTTTTGTGGTCACCCGATCCGTCTGTTCGATATAAGGCTGTGGCCACCGCGTGATGATAATACGCATCTTACAAAATTCCCATCTCTCTCTCTCTCTCTCTCTCTCTCTCTCTCTCTCTCTCTCTCTCTCTCTCTCTCTCTTTCTCTCTCTCTCTCTCATACACAATTCTCATCTCATCTAATCTCTCTTCTCGGACACTCTCTCTCTCTCTCTCTCTCTCTTTCTCTCTCTCCCTCTCTCTCTTTCTCACACACACTCATACACAATTATCATCTCATCTAATTAGTCGCCTTGTGGCTTCTCTCGCTCTTTCCCTCTCTCGCTCTCTCCCTCCCTCACTCACTCACTCACTCACTCACTCACTCACTCACTCCCTCACTCACTCACTTACTCACTCACCGTGTGTATGTGTCTGTGTGTATGTGTGTGTGTCGCTCCCCCTCTCACTCCAGATCTAATATCTCTAATCGCAGCTCCTGGAACATAGGTTGTGGGGATTGTTATCGATTTGCCCTTTGTCTGGGCGCTGATCCGTTGAGGATCTGGCACATGGCAGCTCTTGCACCACTTTACCACCATGATGATGGGATCTGGGATCAGACAAGATCAGAATTACTGCGCGTGACCGGAACACTCCATGGTTTCTCAGTCGGCGCCCTTAAATCGTTACCGCTTTAGGAGAAAATCCGAGTAGAGGACCGACTCTAAGTGAACTATTAGTGCATATTTTCTCCCGTCTTTGTTAGCGATTTAGGAGAAACTCCGAGAAGAGCACCGTCTCTAAGTGAACTATTAGTGCACGATATTTTCTCCCGTCTTTGCTGGAGAGTTAGGAGAAAATCTACGTGGTTACTTTCGCTAAGGCGTCAACTTATGCACAATATAATTGCTTCTGTCTATGTTGTCAGTTTAGGAGAAAACGACCAATATCATTTTCATTTTCACAAAGTCGACAACTTATGCACACTATAATTGCTTCTGTCTTTGTTACCACTGTAGGATGAAAATGCGTTGATCACCTTCACCAAGTGGGAAACAATTGCACAATATGACTGCCTCTATCTTTGTTACAAAGTTAGGAGAAAATCACGTGGCGTGTCTTCACTAAGTGAGCAACTACGGCAGATTATAACTGTTTCTGTCTTTGTTATCACTTAGGAGAAAACCACGTTTAGCACACTCACTTATTGAGAAAATATTCGAATTCTTCTGCCTTTTATCTCTAATGGAGCAAAGGACAAACGTACCAACCACAATGCTCGGTGCTACTATAGCGGCAGCCTAAGTGTGCAACTATATCACTATATTATATTATACTTGTGTCTTTGTTAGCAGTTTAGTGCAGTAGTTCTCAACCGTTTGGGAATTTCTCCCCCCCCCCCCCCATGGGTAATTTTAGGGTTTTATCCCATTGAATTAAGATTATTTCAAGATTGCGTTAATACAAAAACTGATTACTTGATATTGTTTTTTTTTCTCCATACTTTACGGTTCTGTACTTATCTCCCTTCTGAAATTCGTTTTATAACGTAAGTAGACCCACAAATCAAGTTTTATGTAGACGTCTAGACTTGTTCTAGTATGTGTTATTAAATTTAGCTTCTGTTTTTACGTATACTGTGTAAAAAAAGGGGGGGGGGGGGGTTTAGGGAGGAAATACGAAAGGGGGAAATGACATTCTGAACATATGGTGAAGGGGTGCGTGGGCCAAAAAATGTCGAGGAACACTGGTTTAGAGAATACAATTCGTTTTAGTCACGTTCTCTTTGTGAACAACTGTTGCATTATATATTTCCCTCAGTTTCTGTTCACGATGTAGGAGAAAATCTAGCTGATCGCCTTGACCAAGTGAGGGACTGTTGCATTACATCCTGTCTGTGTTACCGGGTGTTCACATGCACCCACTGTGAATGAACATTTACAGCGCGAATTGGCCTTAGCAGTCACATTCGCTACCGCCATGGGTAAAAGTTATTATGCCTTTTTGAAGCACAAACTATCGTCTGTCAAGACGGCAAGGTGCCAATGTGTTACTACCGGTGTAGGAGAAAGTTCCGCGGATCACCAACTGAAAGTGGACAACTGTAGCATTACATTCTCTTCGTTTTCTTCAGTTTCCGTCGCTTTTGAGCCGACGGTTTAAAATAGTCAAACGCAAACTCATGCCACTCACTGACTGCTGTAATATGAACTAATAATGATTTTACACATACTAGATTCCAAACAATGTTTTCCAGTAGTGGATTTGAATAACGAAACCACAAATAGATTGCGCGATTCGTTGTATCTCGTCAAGTACATACTGCAAAAATCACATAACATAAACTAAAATAATTAGATAAATCCCTTAAGCTGAAATATACAACACACATATTTAACAAACACGGTAAAGTGAATTGTCTGCCACGGTAATTTTAAATTGATTATCATGTTCTTGTTGTTGTTGTTGTTTTGTTTTGTTTTCTAAACGAGATTACAGATATTTGAGGTGAATGACTAGTAACTCGCTTTATCGCCGCCTTTTCCATCCCGAACTCGGTGTCAGATGTGGTTCACAATTGGTTGTTAAATCTTCGCGGATTTTGTAGAAAATCCACGTCCATTATCATTACTGCTGCATCATGTTGTGTTCCTTGTTTGTTACAGGGAGATAGTAGTTTTAGAACATGACAGTGGGAAAGGGTTTGAGTGGGAAAAAGAGTTCAAACGACACAGTTAATGCCATAAGACGAGCTATGGTGTGGATTTGAGTTGATCACCTAACCTCATAATGTCACGAATATGTCTAGCACTTACGATCTGCGGCAGAAGCTACCACCATTATTGCCTTTACCTTGTTAAATTAGAAAAAAAGGGGGTGAGGGGCAAGGTGTAAGAAAACAAATTATAACGATCGTTTCGAAACCTTTGTGTGGCATTTTCAGCGAGAGGAATCTGGCCAAGCCACCCGTTACATCTTACGCTGCTGGCATTTATTTCTCGCTTACATACGAGACAGAATGCAGAACTGACAGACCGCGGGATGGTTTCTATTACTTTACCTCTGTGCTCTAGATTCTGGAGGTTGTATTGACTTGAGCAGCTAAAGGTGCACGAGAGGAAAGAAGTGCAGATGGAAGTTTAATTTTTTTTTTTTTTAATTTGGTTATTGGATGAGCCATATGTGTTAAAGTACTTGTTTAAGTTTAAATATCGTGAAATTGTGATCTGTTTCCTCCATTATCCGAAGGCATAACATTGAAAATACAGAATTCTACTAAACTTTCATTGTGTTTACTTCCAAGGAATAGAATGGTTAACATGACACGCCAATCATGAAGTTATAGCGCTTAAAATGTAGACTTCAGCCACATTTGTGTTGGGTTTACTTTCAAGGGATATAATTTCAACCCAACGTGTCAGTCAAGAAGCCATAATGACAATGCAGAATTCTACTAAACTGTTATTAGGTTTAGCCTGAAAGGATTGCATTGTTTACATAACAGTGTCAGTCAATCAATTAAGTACTGTTTTTGTTTTTTTTTACGGCGAGGAACTACCAGTCTGCACACCACTAAAGCCAGACATGGGACAACGGATACTCACGCAAACCTCAGTCCGGTATGACATCACACTGACAACAGGATATCTTCATCCGACATACAGGACTTCACGCTGGAGTTCACAGCCAGCGAACATAAGCAAGCAAGTACTGTTTCCACGAAAAGGTTCATTTATCCGGACTACCAGAAAGGAACAGAAACATGTCAACGAAGACGACCATTCTCTTAACTGGCAATTCATAAAAAATATACACAAGTTTTGTTTTTTGCTCATTGAAGTAGACAGCCAAGACTAGAGGACGCACTACACAATATAACAATTGAAAGCTATAGTTACCGACCGGTTTTCGAACCTGTTACCTCCACATGACAATTGGGTCTGTGTGGAAGGTGTGATTGAGTGTGGGATGTGCGGTGGGTAAAGGATGTATGTGAGGGTGGGGGATGTGTGTTTAGCTGGATGGTCGGGGTGTGGGTGGGTAGATGGCAGATGTATGTGTTGATGGGTCGGTCATGTGTAGATGTGAGTGGTTGAGGGATGAGTACGTGAGTGGATGGATGTGTGTGGGGGATGAGTGTATGGGTGTGGTGATGTGTGAGTGGGTGAGGGATGTGTGTGTGGATTGGTACGGGATGTATGTGTGGGAGGGGTATTGTGTGGTTGGGGGTATTGTGTGGTTGGGGGTATGTGGGTGGGTTTGGTGGAGCATGTTTATGTGTGGATGAGTTTGTGTGGGTTGGAGTATGTGTGAGTGGATGGTGAGATGTGTGTGGGTGGGGATGTGGATGAGAGATGTGTGTGTGTGGGTGGGTGCGAGATGTCTGGGTTGGTGGGGGATGTGTGAGTGGGTATAGGGATGTGTGGTGGGTGGAGAATGTGTGGGTATGGGTGGGTGATGTGTGGGTATGGGTGGGTGACGTGTGGGTATGGGTGGGTGATGTGTGAGTGGGTAAGGGATGTGTATGTGGGGTGGGGCGGGATGTTTCACATAACAAGATAATATGCATTGTTTTTTATACTTACAACATTCATTTGACAAATGTTTTTATTTCCTATGTCAATGTATCATGCACTGTTGATGAACGAAAGATGAGTGATTGGAAGGGCCTAATATAATACGGGCCTACGTGCCCAATTTGTAACCCTTTTAAAATAAAGTTCAATGCAATTCAACTCCTCGCTGCAGAAACAAATGTACTTTCACGTATGACCAACTGAACACCGGCAAGTGCAGGTCATCATTTCAAGGCTTCGGGTAGGACATGGCAGATCGAACAGGCTTCAGCTGAGTGACTCACCGCTATGCTCATGCGTGCCGTGTGATCAAACTGCAGAGAGTGGTCTCCAGATGATCTCCCTGTACAGTCAGCTGAGAAGGGAATACTGGCCTAGTGAGGCGGCATTGCATCCGAAGCTGTATGGAACTAAAGAGGAGCTCCAGAAAGCTGTTGACTACGTCACGTCAACTCTTCTTTTTCTTTCGTTCACTTGAAATCTGTCTATAACTGCAATGTTGTCTCTTATATGAACTTAGATGTCTGTTTTAGTTCACTCTGTGGTCCATAGAGTTTATCTGTCACTGTTGTTTCTCCATCCCAGAAGGTTTGCCTAGATACGTCGTCTTTTGGGCAGTCTTTGGGTATGTGATCTGCTATCTGCGGCGTCAGTCCACATGTACACATGGCTGATTCGCCAAGCTTCAATTTTAAATACAAGTATATATATATATATATATATATATATATATATATATATATATATATATATATATATATATATATATATATATATATATGATTATTCTCATTTCTAATATATTGTGTATCTGTCTAGATGTACGTATCATTTCCACTTTGTGAATATAAGTATAGTATACGGGCAGGAACCTTTTTTCACGCCTTGAGGCATTTCTAGTATGTGTTTATGCTTGTGGCTACGGTTTGCATTCGCATTTTCCTCACGTAGGGCTGATAGTGTATGGTTCCGCCGCCCTGCTACTGAGTTGAGTGCGTGGCGCGACACCGTGAGCTGTTGTTTGTAGCGTGAGCTGCATGTTCGAAATGTTGGCGGTCGGACTGTCGCTGAACTAACTGGATTGCCTGATGCAGTAATGTGTGGCTGTTGGTTTTCTAATGCCTGCGGCGTCCGTTGAAGATGAACTGTATTTTTCGTGGCGGACTTTTGTGTCGGCATTCTGGCGGTGGCATTATGCACAGTACACCTGTGCGGGCTGTAGGTTTGTCGCGACTCCTGTCTGTTCCACTTTTCACATGGTGCAGTGAGGAGCATTTTTTGTAATTTTCACTGGCACAGGGACGGAGCATAATGGGGACGACCCGTTGCCGTGAAGTTGGAACCGCGACTAATGACTAATGGTATATGGTGCTAACATCATGTTTTATAGACCAATCAGCACCCGATGAGCGGTTTAGTCAATGGCTCGCCGGCCGCATCTACTTCCCAGGACGGTTTCTGGTATCCAGTATTGGCTGGGTCGATTTGGTAGCCCAGGTCATTTTTTTTTTAAATCCGTCACGGTGGGGATTATGTTATATTGTACTTGTGGTAATTTATATTTTTTATCTTGTTTTTATGTGTTTCTCACTCTTTATATCCTATGTTATTACCGATCTAAGATATGAGAAAATGTTCTACTTTCTATCATAGCGTTGTTATAACGACAGCGTATAGCATAATTTTGTGGCATGTTATGTATTATGTTTATGTTTTTAAAGACGAAAATTCAAGCTTTTGTGTTAAGGAAATGGAAGCTTTCAATAATTAATTATAAATATGTAATGAAAGACCAATAGTAAATGATATACAACGAACGATCAGATGGACAGAATGTCAAGAACCGAGTCCACTGGAAAGTCGCAGTAAATATTACCACTACTCGGTCTCCCTGGCGAAGGCATTAACGACTTTTTCCGAAATCCAGTATATCCACGTGGGGAACACAGCTCCGCGAGATTCGGTAGCGGATCGCGTCGCGTTGGTTACTTACGGGAGTATGTGAGCCGGTCGCTCAGAAAGCATTGACAAACCACTGAACGTAATCTTGCCAAGAGCAACAACGGAAGCTGAAAAATGCTGGTGTTGATTGCAACGTCCTATAAGGGATATGCAACTTTAAAAAAAAAAAAAAAAAAACAAGACGAAGAAGATCAAGAACCAAACGCGCTTCACGCTGAAACTGAAACAAAGCAATAAAAGACAATCCCAAAACACGTGTATAGAAGGAAGAACAGATGAAACAATCAGAGCTTGTGGCTTGGCAGTTGTTAGGTGGGCTTAGGATAATATTGATAGCAGCATGGACGGAATGGAAACATCCGAGGTCTGGCAAAAAGATATAATAGTTTCAATATGGAAGAAAGGGGCAATAAAAGAGAAAGCCGACACATACTGAGGAATATCTTAATTCTGTCACTTTATGAAAATGTATGCATACATGTTTGAATTAAGAATACGACCCATTTTCTAAGCACAAATTAGCAAGGTCTAGATGCAGAGATGGGTTGCGATTATGCCTTTTTCAGTCACGACAGTTAATCGACAAATGTACTGAGTGTAACGAACACTTCATAGATCAGGAGAAAGATATCAACAGTAGGCACAAATAAGCTGTGATATATTTTAGAAGAAAATGGGATACTGGGCATCTACTAGACAACACCATATACTTTCTATACAGAAAGTGCCAAAGCGTTGTAAGAACTAGCAAAGGACACTGACCCATTTGAAATAACCACAGAGGTGTTATTATGCGTTTGTGTACTATCATCATCACTATCATGTGCCATGCCGATAAGCGTGGGCGGTCATGTTTTGCCATCTCACGCAGTCGCCAGAGTCGTGGATCAGCTCAGTGTTCTTGTCTCGACCATGCCACGTGGCCAAGCCATTCAGATATTTAGTTCCCTGCCTTCCCCTTGTTCTTTTCCCCTCAATTTTGCCGTTTGCCACAACATTCTCTGGGTTTTTTTTTCCATAACGTGTCCAAAAATTGTTGATTGTCTGCGTTTAATTTCTCTAATCAGTTTACGATGTACTATCACCGTTGCTTTTTATTATCAACATGACTAACATAACATCAGCGGGAAATTTAGAACCAGAAACAGAGAGTAAAGGAAGCTCACATGACATAAACAAACCAACGCTAAACGAATTAGCCTTAGCAAACGACCCGGTGCTGATGAGCATAACCTAGCCTAGGAATCAACATACAGCTGAAAGATGCTGATGTTGACCGCAATATCCTGAAACAGGGTGGAAACGCGGGGGAAAAAAACAACGACCCGTGCATACTCTACGAATCTGAGAAAAGATTACAAAAACGCACAATAACACTTAATTAATGTGAGAGATACAACATGAAATTGAGCATATCTAAGACCGAAACTTTGAAGATGGCCTATGACCTTGTCTACTTAACATGCATATTAACAACTTAGAGATCAAACAGAATCCCGAATTCAAATACACGGGGAGAATTTTTACATAAGGCAGACAACTTGACAGGGAGATGGTAATAAGACATCAGAAGGCTGGCCAACGCTGTGATTCATCAGCTCTCACCGGCGCGCACACATGAAAGTAATAAAATGGAAACCAAAATATAACTCATCATCACCATCATCATGTGCCATGCCGATAAGCCTGGGTGGTCATGTTTCGCCATCTTACACTATCACCAGCTCTGTGTTCTTGTCTCACACAACTGATCAACCGTCCATTCACCTCGACTCTTTGTTGCGAGCCCGTGCTGTGGCTTTGTGACAGTGAACGCGTTTCTCTGCGACATACTGAGTAGAAGGTTCGAAGTCAGCTGCACACGATTTGGAAGCAGACCGCTGTGTGTTGATCTCGATAGTATGGGCCTCGGGGTTGGTTCCTCTATCCAGTCGACAGCGCACGGAAAGTTTATCCTTTCGGCCGCTTATAAAATTGTCTTGTAAACCACAATCAACCGGAAAATGCTGGGGTTGATTGCGACGTCCAGTGAAATACATTAAATAGTTTAATTAAAAAGCAGTTTAGAAAAAGTTACTAAAGTTGCTACATCAAGCTGGCTTAGCTTTTTTTTTTTTGCGTTCACTCGCTTTGAACTCAAGCGTAGTCCATACACACTATATTTTATAGTAATGATGGACTGAATTTTGCGTGTGGGTTAGCTTTCCCAGTTAACAGTGTCCCTCGCCCTCGGGCGAACCCATTCCGACTTCAGAGGTACTTGTAATTAACGTCCCCAAGTCAAGAACGACAGGTCAACATTATAGTCCAGCTGTCCGGTGTAGGGGATGAACCGCTAACCTCGGCATCAGCACACCGGATGTTTAAGAACACCGTTCTTACCCATTCGGCCATGTGGACCTGCACTGGCTTAGCTTTATACCAATGTCCGAACTGGTCGCTAACCAAGGCGTAATAGAGGAAGATCATAACGTGTGAGATGAGATGCCTGAGAGGAGCTATTATTGGAACAGCAAACGACAGACTAAGATATGCTGGCATCAGAGTGGTAGGAGCAGCAACTTGCATTAAAAACATAGAGAGACAGGGAATAAAGTGGTTCGGTCATCAAATGAGGTCTGCTAAACCACATCTGTCTGCCTACAACTGTACAAGAACGAGCTAGAGAGCACTAAGAAAACCAAGCAGCAGATGAATGGATCGACACCATCAGTAACACCTTACAAAGACGCCGTCACACATTAGCCAGCACAACATCCCTGACATTAAGACATCCACTACAGCTCTCCACAACACCCCAGGGCAAGGTCTTAACCAGCACAGGGCACAAAACAGTTCTTCTACAGGTTAGACAGTTGTTCGACTAGACAGGACAAGACAGTAGATCTATATTCTTGACTTCAAATCATGTTGTGCACATGCCTTAACATGTATAGAAGAGGTGACTACAGCAGAATTTGGCATCAGAACATACAACACAAGTAGTAAGATAGTTTGTGAATATTATGTATAACCGTTCAAAGCCTTCTTCGACATTTTGCCAAATTGCTCAATTACTTTGCTTATTTCACTGTCATGGTAATTTTCCAACAATGGTGTCCACCTACTTTTACATTTGGTGGTTTCAAGAATGTTGTATATAGATTGGCTTCCCTGTAATAGACTGTATATTTTTGCTAACCCCAGGGTCTTGCATTTGTATTGTCTGCACCCCAGTCTGGGAAAGATCACCCAACATGCAGTTTACCACCCAGCCGTCTGTCTGTTCTATCACGGAGGCATGTCTGTGTAATTTATGCATTACACTCAACCAGTGCTTCCCAAATTGTTGAACACCCCACACTGTTAGTGTCGATCCAGCGTGGACATTCACTGACTGTCAGGGATTTGTGTTGTTATTATCATTATTATTATTAGTATTATCATCTTTATTGGGATTATTGTTATTATTATTATTGTTTCTTTCAAAATATAGAGTAAGCAGGTGACTTTATGAGTCTGTACCTTTCAAAATGCTTTCATTTCCCTACTTATTTCTTTTCTATTTTATAAATGAACCCTTACAATTCGTTTATTGTTTTTTTTTTTTTTTCTCTGAGTGTTTCTTTTAAACACAGACACACATTAGCAGACTTTCATACCCACGGAGACACCGTTTGAGAGCCCCTGAACAAGACTGAGAAGCCAGTGTTTATCTGGAATATTTCCTAGTTTTGATGGCATTCACTAACTGGTACCTGCGCAGAAAAATGAGACTAACGTGGGGTAACAGTATAACCAGTGTGGAACTCAAGGCGAGAACTAAACAAATTCCAGTGAATCAAGAGATGCGAAAGGACGCTACCACTGGATATGACACACATTGAGAAAACTTGAGGACAATGTAAATAGACACTTTTCGTGTCTGGAAACCACAAGATGAATGCAATAGGGGAAGACCTAAAACAAGAAAGAGAATTATAGAGAGATCTGGAATCAGGTCTATTTTCTTGTACCGACCATGCCATGCTGCCATACCATCCGGGTATTTATCCCTTTGTCTCCCTCTTGATCTCTTCCCATCAAGCTTGTCAATGGAGGATAGCGGGTAAAATAAGAAGATGGTGACATGTCATGGTTGGTTTCCTTCTTGATTGTAATCATCAGGTCTAACTTCTATCAAAAATTGTCGCGTCTGCTAACTGCCGCTACAGTTTTTATACGGCGAGTTCCGATAGACTTCTGTGCATTCCTGTCACTTGAGTACACACGACACACTCCAGGTTATCATTGTTTGGTACTGCTCCTTTAGTCGTGTGCAAACATGAGACACTTCACGCCGACTTCTACATACATAATGATCGCTAGTGTTGTCCCACGATTCCATTTCCAACTAGCAGTTGCTTGGGGGAAAATCTACGCCAGAGAATTTCGTTCCATTCTGAACATTTTTAATATGTGTACAATCGTCTTAAAATGTATGTGTATGAACAGTGTTAAACACATGGGTACACTTGCCCGTGCCATGTTTGACTGCCGGCCCTGTGGTTATGTGTTCAAATCCTTAGTGAGGCGGATTTTTTTTTTATTGTCTAGGGCTTCGAGGTCAACCGAGGATAAAATGGCCACCAGAAAATGACCACGGAAGTCGCCACTTCATCCAACGAAAACCGATTGGTCTATAAACATATAGGGATTTTTTTTTTAAAAGTCGCTTAAAAGTTGGCATAGAGTCGACTTCATTGCACGGGGTTTATCCCACATGACTAAGTCTTTTTCCGCAGGGCGGAAAGCGTCGCGCAAAGTACGAACTCCGTAGCTCCAGCGACGACCCTCAGGAGTCTCCGAAAAAATGCACTCGTGAACCGAAGGATGTAGACAGGAATCGACCCACAACCTTCGGAACCCGAGGCAGACGGCTTGACCACTTCGCCACGGAGATTAAGCCTCAAGGCGTTTAAAAGGGCGTTTCTTGCCCATGTGCAGTTGCCTGTAAAACGTCTTAGTGCGATTTATCCAGGTTTGTTGACTCATGTTGTACCACTACGTAACTGATTCGCTGCCAAACAAAAAGTAAGTTTGGACCAAACATGTACACAATCAAAGGAAAAGTATTATAATGTAAATTTCCATTCACTGTGCACTGAAATTGCGGAATATACCACGACAAAGCATACAATATGACGACCCTAATATCAGAGGTCACAATTGGCGACATATTATTCTTTGATGGTGAATCAATTAGCATACATTTACTGTCTACTCCATACATGGGTTAATTGTTCATATCCCTTTCTGTCTCCGTCAGTTAAAGCATTAACTCTTTCAACCACACTTGTGTTTTCGTTTCTGTATTCTTGAGTGAGAAGTTTACGTGGTCGCGGTTCTGTAGCGTTTCCTACACCGGTCTGTGGGACTTAAACGTTGACCTCTCGTTCAGAAAGCAATGGCAAATTACTGAACATAAATATTGACTAAACAATCAACTCTGTGGGGTTAATAACAACGTCCTGCGAAAGACATGGAATATTGTTTAACTTTTAGTGACATGACTTCATATACTAACATGGGAGCTGGGCTAATGCAGTAGTGACATGACTTCATATACTAACATGGGAGCTGGGCTAGTGCAGTAGTGACATGACTTCATATACTAACATGGGAGCTGGGCTAGTGCAGTAGTGACATGACTTCATATACTAACATGGGAGCTGGGCTAGTGCAGTAGTGACATGACTTCGTATACTAACATGGGAGCTGGGCTAGTGCAGTAGTGACATGACTTCGTATACTAACATGGGAGCTGGGCTAGTGCAGTAGTGACATGACTTCATATACTAACATGGGAGCTGGGCTAGTGCAGTAGTGACATGACTTCATATACTAACATGGGAGCTGGGCTAGAGCAGTAGTAACATGACTTCATATACTAACATGGGAGCTGGGCTAGAGCAGTAGTAACATGACTTCATATACTAACATGGGAGCTGGGCTAATGCAGTAGTGACATGACTTCATATACTAACATGGGAGCTGGGCTAGAGCAGTAGTGACATGACTTCATATACTAACATGGGAGCTGGGCTAATGCAGTAGTGACATGACTTCATATACTAACATGGGAGCTGGGCTAGAGCAGTAGTGACATGACTTCATATACTAACATGGGAGCTGGGCTAATGCAGTAGTGACATGACTTCATATACTAACATGGGAGCTGGGCTAGAGCAGTAGTGACATGACTTCATATACTAACATGGGAGCTGGGCTAATGCAGTAGTGACATGACTTCATATACTAACATGGGAGCTGGGCTAGAGCAGTAGTGACATGACTTCATATACTAACATGGGAGCTGGGCTAATGCAGTAGTGACATGACTTCATATACTAACATGGGAGCTGGGCTAGAGCAGTAGTGACATGACTTCATATACTAACATGGGAGCTGGGCTAATGCAGTAGTGACATGACTTCATATACTAACATGGGAGCTGGGCTAGTGCAGTAGTGACATGACTTCGTATACTAACATGGGAGCTGGGCTAGTGCAGTAGTGACATGACTTCGTATACTAACATGGGAGCTGGGCTAGTGCAGTAGTGACATGACTTCATATACTAACATGGGAGCTGGGCTAGTGCAGTAGTGACATGACTTCATATACTAACATGGGAGCTGGGCTAGTGCAGTAGTGACATGACTTCATATACTAACATGGGAGCTGGGCTAGAGCAGTAGTGACATGACTTCATATACTAACATGGGAGCTGGGCTAGTGCAGTAGTGACATGACTTCATATACTAACATGGGAGCTGGGGTAGTGCAGTAGTGACATGACTTCATATACTAACATGGGAGCTGGGGTAGTGCAGTAGTGACATGACTTCATATACTAACATGGGAGCTGGGCTAGTGCAGTAGTGACATGACTTCATATACTAACATGGGAGCTGGGCTAGTGCAGTAGTGACATGACTTCATATACTAACATGGGAGCTAGGCTAGTGCAGTAGTGACATGACTTCATATACTAACATGGGAGCTGGGGTAGTGCAGTAGTGACATGACTTCATATACTAACATGGGAGCTGGGGTAGTGCAGTAGTGACATGACTTCATATACTAACATGGGAGCTGGGCTAGTGCAGTAGTGACATGACTTCATATACTAACATGGGAGCTGGGCTAGTGCAGTAGTGACATGACTTCATATACTAACATGGGAGCTGGGCTAGTGCAGTAGTGACATGACTTCATATACTAACATGGGAGCTGGGCTAGTGCAGTAGTGACATGACTTCATATACTAACATGGGAGCTGGGCTAGTGCAGTAGTGACATGACTTCATATACTAACATGGGAGCTGGGCTAGTGCAGTAGTGACATGACTTCATATACTAACATGGGAGCTGGGCTAGTGCAGTAGTGACATGACTTCATATACTAACATGGGAGCTGGGCTAGTGCAGTAGTGACATGACTTCATATACTAACATGGGAGCTGGGCTAGTGCAGTAGTGACATGACTTCATATACTAACATGGGAGCTGGGCTAGTGCAGTAGTGACATGACTTCATATACTAACATGGGAGCTGGGCTAGTGCAGTAGTGACATGACTTCATATACTAACATGGGAGCTGGGCTAGTGCAGTAGTGACATGACTTCATATACTAACATGGGAGCTGGGCTAGTGCAGTAGTGACATGACTTCATATACTAACATGGGAGCTGGACTAGTGCAGTAGTGACATGACTTCATATACTAACACGGGAGCTGGGCTAGTGCAGTAGTGACATGACTTCATATACTAACACGGGAGCTGGGCTAGTGCAGTAGTGACATGACTTCATATACTAACACGGGAGCTGGGCTAGTGCAGTAGTGACATGACTTCATATACTAACACGGGAGCTGGGCTAGTGCAGTAGTGACATGACTTCATATACTAACATGGGAGCTGGGCTAGTGCAGTAGTGACATGACTTCATATACTAACATGGGAGCTGGGCTAGTGCAGTAGTGACATGACTTCATATACTAACATGGGAGCTGGGCTAGTGCAGTAGTGACATGACTTCATATACTAACATGGGAGCTGGGCTAGTGCAGTAGTGACATGACTTCATATACTAACATGGGAGCTGGGCTAGTGCAGTAGTGACATGACTTCATATACTAACATGGGAGCTGGGCTAGTGCAGTAGTGACATGACTTCATATACTAACATGGGAGCTGGGCTAGTGCAGTAGTGACATGACTTCATATACTAACATGGGAGCTGGGCTAGTGCAGTAGTGACATGACTTCATATACTAACATGGGAGCTGGGCTAGTGCAGTAGTGACATGACTTCATATACTAACATGGGAGCTGGGCTAGTGCAGTAGTGACATGACTTCATATACTAACATGGGAGCTGGGCTAGTGCAGTAGTGACATGACTTCATATACTAACATCGGAGCTGGGCTAGTGCAGTAGTGACATGACTTCATATACTAACATCGGAGCTGGGCTAGTGCAGTAGTGACATGACTTCATATACTAACATGGGAGCTGGGCTAGTGCAGTAGTGACATGACTTCATATACTAACATGGGAGCTGGGCTAGTGCAGTAGTGACATGACTTCATATACTAACATGGGAGCTGGGCTAGTGCAGTAGTGACATGACTTCATATACTAACATGGGAGCTGGGCTAGTGCAGTAGTGACATGACTTCATATACTAACATGGGAGCTGGGCTAGTGCAGTAGTGACATGACTTCGTATACTAACATGGGAGCTGGGCTAGTGCAGTAGTGACATGACTTCGTATACTAACATGGGAGCTGGGGTAGTGCAGTAGTGACATGACTTCATATACTAACATGGGAGCTGGGCTAGTGCAGTAGTGACATGACTTCATATACTAACATGGGAGCTGGGCTAGTGCAGTAGTGACATGACTTCATATACTAACATGGGAGCTGGGCTAGTGCAGTAGTGACATGACTTCATATACTAACATGGGAGCTGGGCTAGTGCAGTAGTGACATGACTTCATATACTAACATGGGAGCTGGGCTAGTGCAGTAGTGACATGACTTCATATACTAACATGGGAGCTGGGCTAGTGCAGTAGTGACATGACTTCATATACTAACATGGGAGCTGGGCTAGTGCAGTAGTGACATGACTTCATATACTAACATGGGAGCTGGGCTAGTGCAGTAGTGACATGACTTCATATACTAACATGGGAGCTGGGCTAGTGCAGTAGTGACATGACTTCATATACTAACATGGGAGCTGGGCTAGTGCAGTAGTGACATGACTTCATATACTAACATGGGAGCTGGGCTAGTGCAGTAGTGACATGACTTCATATACTAACATGGGAGCTGGGCTAGTGCAGTAGTGACATGACTTCATATACTAACATGGGAGCTGGGCTAGTGCAGTAGTGACATGACTTCATATACTAACATGGGAGCTGGGCTAGTGCAGTAGTGACATGACTTCATATACTAACATGGGAGCTGGGGTGGTGCAGTAGTACTGCCTGTCTGGTAGATGGTAATGAGTTCGAATCCCTTTTTAGGCGGACATTTTACCAAATGTGGCCAGGCTGTAGAGTAGATTGTACTGTTAGGTCGAAACTCTGGGAATACTGATAGGATGTTCCGTTAGGACAGAACACCGGGATTACTGGTAGGTTGTACTGTTAGGGCGGACCACGGGGAATACTGATAGACTACCGTTATTATAAGAATGTTTGTGTAACATTTGAGTTCACAAGCCTTATTTATCTTCCACCACCAATGTACATATATACGAGAGGTTTTCATTGACTAGCAACAAACCAGCGCATCGATACCTTGTGAGTGCACGTACGACCTTATCAACGACATTTCAATTTCTAAATATTCAAACCAAAGTCGTTTTATTTCAAATAGAGAGCTGGATTTTCTTCTTCTTCTTCTTCTTCTTCTTCTTCTTCTTCTTCTTCTTCTTCTTCTTCTTCTTCTTCTTCTTCTTCTTCTTCTTCTACTACTACTACTACTTCTTGTCCTCCTCCTTTTGGGACATTTGCCAAACGTCTATTCCAGCATGGGCCACAAGCAGGAAGGTGTATAACATCCATTATAGTGGGTAGATGGCCCTCTTCTAGTCGCGTACCAGTTGGGCCAGCATCTTCCGACTTTGACGATTGAGGTTTCTTTTCTGGATTCATCCTCCCATGGACAGATTGCACTTCGGGGTTTATGGGCTCTGACTGCCAACATTTTCTGTCGGGCTTTTCCCCCCATAGTCTTTGTTTTTACAGGAAATTCCACAAGGCAATGGTGGTTTGGCATTCGAAGTGTCCTTCACTTCGATGGATTTCCCTCCAGAGTGTATTAGTTCCATCAGCCTATTTTTATTGCTGTATTATTTATCCTATCAAGCATACACTTTTGCCAAGGAGTGTGTGCACTTTAGACTAATCACAATGATACAAAAAAAGTATGGGAAAACTCGTTCTTTCTATGAGATTAACTGTTTTAAGTTAAACATGGTCATTTATTCTATATAAGAAGAGAGAAACCTTGCGGTCGTTGGACCCCAGTACGACTTCGGTTCTCGGAACTTGTCCTAAGTGTTAGCGCTTGCCAACCACCAAGCCTGCATATTGGAAAAGCAACCATATACAAACAAACAGAAATATTAAGGCGGGCAAGGTCTGTAACCCGGAAAAGATATTTGAGAAATGGAATTGCAAATATATGAAAATTCATTTAATAAATCTTCCCTTGTAAAAATTGAGTGTATGTACACTTGTTTTAAATTGATGTATATCCTTGATAGTTATATTTGTACATCGATAAATCTGGCACCTTGCCGTCTTGACTGGCGATAGTTTGTTACATTGTGCTTCAAAAAAGGCATAATAACTGCAACCCATGGCGGTAGCGAATGTGACTGGTGTATTCATCCACACTGGATGCATGCAAACATATGGTCATTACTACCACCATGCACAATCTTTAGGTCTCACACGCACTGTGTGTGTGACCTATCTGCGGTCATGTTCTCCATTGTATAAATTATGTCCCCTTTACACACATCTTTGTACTATAGTAGAGGCCGATCTCCAAAACTTTTACCTTTTTGTAATTAACCAAACATGATGTCCTTTAGTATTCTACCATCGCCCATCCTCCTATCCATCGACACATCTATTGTCATCTTAAATGTAACATAGCGAGGCCTACGTCGTAAGCCATTGTCTTCTCATGTAGTTGCATGAAGTAATTAGATCTCCCGTTGCCGTGCTTTATATATTCGTTCTGTGTCCAATGCTCCTGACTGCTTATTTGTGGTGGTAAATCCCATGTAATCAATGGCCTACCTGTACTGTACATGGAAAGGTAGTCAGTCTCACGACAGTTGCTGTCTGTATGTGTGATGTGTTTGATCTTCACATATTCTAGGCCCTGGTGCGGTGAGCTAAGGAACTGATCACCCAGTCTGTTCCACCGTTTACATTGTTTTTTCTAATTTAATTGTTTTGGAATTTTTCCCGTCTTCTTTTTCAGTCATTCGTGCTCTTCCTGTTGTAGTGCCTTCTTTTTATATTTTGCTCGCTCTTTTTATTCATCTCATCATCTCCTCTTGTACCTTGCGGTGTCGATGTGAAGCATAAATAGCTGGAGAGTGCATGTTTATGGGCTTCATCTATCGAGATGTCTATGATCTCTGCTATTCCCTCTGTCCATCGTGTACATTATCTGCCTCGTCTTCTGGTTCTATTTGGTCTGTACATCATTGCCTGTTGTGGTATACTATTAGTTATGTGGCCGAACCATTTAACTTGCTGTTTTATAATTAAATCTAGCGTTGCTATAATCCCCACTTTATCCTGATTTCATCACTTCTGAATTTCTCACTTCTTGATACATTGAGTATTCTTCTCATGAATCTCATTTCTTTTGTTGTAATTTTTCTTTTCTCTTTTTATGTCATTGTGCAGGCTTGCTATTGGTAGTATAGAGTGGGTAGGAAGATTGTATTGTAGAGTGCTTGTTTTATTGTCTACTGATACGTGTTTGTTCTTTAGTATTGGTGTCATTTGTCCAATGGGTTGATTTGCCTTAATGCATCTATTTTCGATCTCGTCTTCTAATTTGCCATTTGATGATATTATACTTCCTAAGTTCTTGAAGCTCTTTACTTGTTTCAGGGTGTGTTATTTCAGATGACTCTTTGCTGTTTTTTTCTTTTTCTTCATTGGTTAAAGTCATTACCTCTGTTTTACTGTTGCTAATTTTCATGTTATGTCCTCACACACTTCGTTTAGTCTATTTATGTGGACTTGTAATTCTGCTTATGATTTTGCAATTAGTGCTTGATCGTCCGCTAATAGTTCTTTAATGCTGTAATTTGTAGTTGGTTCTTCTTCTGTGTTATGTTCGTCATGCGGTGTTGTGATCTATGTTTGGCTGGCCTCTTTCAATATGCTGTCTATATAGGTTATGAACAAGAGGGGGTACAGGGCACACAGTCTTGTCGTACTCCGGATCTTTTTGTGAAGGCTTCTGAGTGCCCTCCGTTTGTTCTTACCGTGCATTCACTGTTGCTATATAAGCTTCTAATAAGTTTGTTAGATGTGCACTCGCTCCATATCTTCTAAGAAATTCCCACAGCTTGTTGTTATCAACTTTATCGAATGCCTTTCCTTGGTCGACAAAGGCTAAGTAGAGTGTTGCATTAAATTCGATTAATTTTTATCATCCTTTAACATTGCCGGCAAGGTTCCATTTGGGTCAGTCCGATTATGCCTCTTTCTTTTTCTTTGAGAAGTAGGAAAAATCCTCTACCGGCTTGCTAGGCCAGTCGCAGGCTTAGGACAGGAACATCTGACCAAGGAAAGCTCTTTTTATTGTTCGTTTAAAATGTTATTCTGTCACTTTAAACAGGTTTAAGAAGCTGGAGGATCGACTTCATTACATCGGGTGTTATCCCACGTGGCTCAGTCTCTTTCCATAGGACGGCATGCACGAACTTCGTAGCGTCAGCGACGACCCCCATGAGTCTCCGAGAAAACTGCACACGTAAACCAAAGGACGTAGCTCGGAATCAAACCCACAACATTCGGAGCGCAAGACAGATGGCGAACCATTTCGTCACGTAGACTCTAAAACTTATTGTGATGTGGTTGATACTCGGATTGTATTATAATATGCTGTGGGACGCAGAGGTGTTTCCAAGGCACCAGGGCCGGGTTATATACTGGCCAAGACCTATTGACGCGTCCTCGTCGAGCGTCCTGGGCAACAGGTCCCTTCGGGATCCTGGCTAAAGTCAGTAGGACAGCCGATTCCTCCGAAGTCGGAGAGTGTCTGCCCGTACGGCGAGGAACCACCAATCTGCACACCAATAAGCCAGACATGGGACAACGGATACTCACGCAAACCTCAGGTCCTGTATGACATCACACTGATGTTGGACAACAGGATGCCTTCATCCAACATACAGGACTTCGCGTTAGAGCTCAAGCCAACGAACACAATCAAGCAATAATATGCTGTGTAGGAAGTCAGCAGAAATGTCTTCTTAGTTGTGGAGTTTGTCACACTCGAATTGTGTTATAAAATGCTTTGTAGGAATTCAGCAGAAATGTCTTCTCAGTTGTGGAGTTTGTCCACACTATTCTCTCCATCTTTGGCAGATAATGTTGTCTTGTTGTGCCCTCCTGTAACACGTGTGATTTCAGTCTGCTAGATACCTTTCTGACGTGTTTCTGTGGGCTGCTTTAGGCAAAATTATGGGGCAGGTTGGATTGGAGGCAGTTTTCAGTGTTCTACAGTACAGGAAGCTATTCTATAGTGCGACCCTTGCCTTATGCAACTGAAACTTTGTACGTTTAGCATATTCGCGTTATGGAAAAATACATCGGCTAAAGGTGACATGAGGTTAGGGACAGAAGACTTAAAATCGTCACAAGTAACACTCAGAAATTTGATAGAGGCCTGTAAAATGCGAGTTAATAGTGATATTAATAATAAACATTTCATGAATAGATAAATCATTCAAAAAACCTCATGGCGCTTTTCATTTCAACAACAACAAAACCGAAGATATGAAGTTCATCGGTCGACATTGATGGAGGAACGGGGTTTGCTTGTTTCTTTTTTTTTTTTTTTTTTAAGTGAAGTAAGGAGGATTACTTTCTTCCTCTTCCCTCTTGTTGTAGTACTACAACAACAACTACTACTACTATTGCTACTATTACTACTGCTGTTGTCGCTGCCGCCGCTGCTGCTACTTCTACTACTACTACTACTACTACTACTACTACTACTACTACTACTACTACTACTACTACTACTGCTGCTGCTGTTGCTGCTGTTGGTGCTACTACTACTTATGTTACTACTTATCGTACCCAGTACTACATCTACTACTACTGCTTCTATTTCTACTGCTACAACAACTACTGATGATACTGCTACTACTACTACTACTACTACTACTACTTGTCGTGAAATACTGAGAGTTAATGATTCCCAGATGGACGACTGTATACACCAACTAACCAGGTAGAAAAAGGGTTAACAACCGAAGGAGAAGGGTTAACAAACAACGGGTTGACCAGACAGGTGTTTATAGGTCAAGACAGAAACGGCTAACCGCGCAGGTAAAATGTCGAGTGGAAAAATTGGTTTGGGACAAAGGCCGACAGTATTATTGGACAAGCATATTGCAGTATGGATGTGAAACGGTCCCGAGCTGTAATTTTCCACTAACAATGATAATGCAGTCTGGATGTGAGGTGTCCAGCAATGTCAAGGACTATGCGGCAAAAATGACCGATATAAAGAGGGTCAATTCTTTGTGTAAGTTTAGTGTGTGTTCCAAACTGACCTGAAGGAGATATGTTCTTGAGTGGGAATAGAAATACACGTCCCTAATGATGGAAAGAGGGGATAATAGTGTGTTATTCGCTAAGTGTTTTTTCAATTCCAGGAACATAGATGCCAAAATAAGGTATAAAGATATTAGATATAGTTAAGCATAGGAATATAGATGTGAAGTAATAGCATTTACCATTGTTTTCTATTAGTAGATAGTTTAGACTTTGGTGAATTCATATGTCTTATGCGGGTGTTCACTTCGGAAGCCTTGTCATTATGGCTGGAGAAGGACACTTGCATAAGTAGTAGAAAGGGGCGGCTGCTTATCACTGGATTTGTTATACTTTTCCAGGTTCCACTCTCCTAGTGAAAGCAGAGAAGAGATGAAGAGGAATACTCTTGAGTAAATAACATACTTACATGGAACCAAACAGAATATGAACATATTTACGATGAAGAAAGAAATAAGTTAAATAAAATACAGAACACTGTATGCTCAAACGAATATACCACTAAGGCCCTGAAAGGGAAGAGAGGGTAACCTGTGGCAAGCAGGGATACTTAAAACTACATACATCTTATATGTATAATGAAGAAAGAATAGACAAGTAAGAACAGTGCTATTACTAAAAGACTATAAGAAGAACTGTGACGATGTGGTGGTTTTTCGATGATGGATACTTATCGTCATGAAACAGATTCAGGTGCATTCATAAACTTACGGGACTTTTATTACGGTACCTTGACTCAGTGGTGAACAGTTTTTGTTTTTTGCATTCAATCACGGATTTACCATCAGATTCAAGCATACGGATCATCCCGGGTGAGCTCTGTCCTGTTTGATGTGTTGTCCTGTAATCTTGAAGAATGAAAGGACGAGAAGCAACATAGCTGATAGACATTCAGAGTTCATATCTGGCAACCACACTAGAAGAACATACCAACAACATAGACAATATCCATACATACACAAGACATAGTTTTTATTAATAAACCTTTTATATTATCGTTGAAAGGAACTGTTGTCGGAG
The DNA here is from genome assembly GCA_963921405.1 of Cepaea hortensis. NCBI lineage: Eukaryota > Metazoa > Mollusca > Gastropoda > Stylommatophora > Helicidae > Cepaea > Cepaea hortensis. The sequence goes on along the minus strand of OY992877.1, from coordinate 159,062,178 downwards.
TATGTGTTGAGGGAATAATAGAGAGAGAGAGAAAGAAATAGATATATGGAATGGAAGACAGAAGAGAGGAGTGTAGACCAAAGTCAGTCAATAATCCCAACAGATACTAAGTTTAAAGATGTGCTTGTTGATTCCAATCTCCTCTCGGGAAGAACAGGACATAATTGGTGGAGCGAGCGGGATACGTACATACAGAATACCCATATGACCGGAAGGCATAACATGGCATATGAATAAAGGGGTACTTGCATATTGGCACAGGCATAGCGGAGTACCTACATGTTGGGACATACTGATTGGAATAAAAAGAAGTATACATTGATGACTTTTAATGGAAGGACGTCCATTGGATATATGGTGCCATTGCATTTATGGTAGAAACATTTCATTAATGCTGGTGACTTTACAGTGAGAAAGTTCCAGACAGAGTGAATGTGGATAGGTGGTAAGACACATTACATACCTAGTCACACGGTCACACGTCTACATAAGTCTTTATCCTATATCTCCTCTTGTGGATGAGAGAGTGGTTGTGATGTACTGTGTGGGGTTGTAGATTAATAATATTTAAATGACATAGATAAATGATATAGGTTCTAGGTAGATTATCTGTTTATAGTGAGTACTCTTTACTGCCTTGAGGTGTCTTTACTCAACGTGCTGACTTACCTGCTTTAACTATGGCCACCCCCAAACTAACTACAGCAGAACTTAGGGCCAACGGAGAAGAAATTGGGTTGGCTGGTTCAGACTTAACTGATTACATCCAGGAAAGAGAGCGAGAGATTCGTCAAGCGGAACGAGAAGATCGCAAGACCGAGTGGGAAGTGAGAAGAATAGAGGTGGAGACCAAGTGACTAGAAATGGACCAGGAGACCAAGCGACTAGAAATGGACCAGGAGACCAAGCGACTGGAAATGGAACAAGAGGCCAAGAAAATGGACCAGGAGACCAAGCGACTGGAAATGGAACAAGAGGCCAAGAAAATGGACCAGGAGATCAAGAAACTGGAAATGGAACAGACTGCCAGGAGACAAGAAATGGAACATGAATACCGCTTGAAAGAGTTAGAACTCAAGACACAAACTAAGGGTGAAGTAGATGCAGCAGAAGGAAGTTCATCTTCACCTGGGGCAACCCACATGAGTGGACAGGGTTACCATGCCATGAAGTTTCCCTTGGCGGTCTTTGATGAAAGTAAAGAGAAGATATACCAGTTTTTGGACCGGTTCGAGGCTATGGCAGTCGCTATGGGACTGGATAGAACCAGATGGGCTCTTAAAGTATCCCAGTCTTTACGTGGTTCGGGATACGAGGTCTACACACGCCTACCACCAGGACAGGAAAATCAGTATGAGGAATTGAAAGCCGCTTTGATTAAACATTATGAAGTCACAGCACAAACGTATAGGAAGAAGTTTAGATCGTCTAGACGAGAGCCGGGAGAACTATTCGCCGCCTACAGTCTAAGGCTGAAATCCTATCTCCAGAAATGGATGGACTTGGCAGAATTCAAGAGGGATTATGAGAGTCTCGAAGAGATGATGGTGGTCGACCAGATGCGAAAGCAAATGTCGAAACCTCTCAGAACCTTCTTGGGAGAACAAGGGGCGGAACGGATTGATGTTGTGAATAAGCTGGCGGAAAGGTTTGTGGAAGTACATGGTGAAACTGAGGAACTAAGTACACAAACCAAAGGTCAGGAGAAACAAGAGAAAAAGAAACCTAAAAACTGGGAAGGAGAAAAAGGGGAACCTTATATAAAGCACACAGAGGAGAGTTCAAAGGTAGGAAACCAGAGCACCTCGAATTCTCAAGCGAAACGACAGTGGTCTGAGAAGTGGTGTTCATTTTGCAAGGCGGCCTCTCACAACACCAAAGACTGCAGATCGAAACCTAAAAGTTCTTACTTCGCAGCATGTAAAGTGATTCCTACATCGGTGATCACAGACAAGGCTGAGGTCGGCGAAGGAGAAAGGAACAAAAAGGACACACGGATACCTAGGAAGGGAACAGGGTACACTCACTGCCAGTCGATAACACATAATACTGTGGACTGCAGATGCAAGGCAAAACACGCCAATTGCATAACCAACCTCGAGGAATTAAAAGAGGAAGGCAAGGAAACGGTCAAGGAGATGAAAGACACTCAGGACCAAGAGAGACCACCTGTGGTTGAACTGATTGAAGTCAATGGCCAACAGGTTGCTTGTCTCTACGATACAGGTTTGGATGGGGAAGCGGTGGTGGACGCCAGCTTGGTAAGCCCAGACCAACTTACAGGGGAGACCATAGAAATACAGCCGGCAATGAGGAGTGCTGTTTCCATGACGCTGCCAATCGCCAAGGTGGAGATTAAATCCAGGTACGTCACGGGCATTATTCCAGCTGCTGTATTATCTGACTCCTTATTTCCAATGATCATTGGCACGAAATATGTCTTTTTGGGGATGCCCAAACAGCCAGCCCAAAAGGGAACAGTAGTCAGTGGATCTCAAGGGAAGGAAAAAGAGGCAGAGACACTATGCGACAACTCAGGGATAGGAGAATTGCATAATGCCCAGAGGAAGGATACTACGTTGCATCCTTGCTACAGGAAGCTGCAAAGAAGTGCTGAGCCACCAGAACGGGGACAGTACTTTCTGAAGAATCAACTACTCTATCGGAGAGTTGGGAGGGGAGATAACCTGCATGAGCAGTGGGTGGTTCCAGAGACCCACCGTCCTCACATTCTTCAGAGTGGACACATCATAGGCGAGAATCGACATATGGGTGTCAGAGAGACCTTGCAGCAAATATCCGGCCATTATTGCTGGCCAGGAATAACCGGAGATGTACGCCGGTGGCTGAAGTCTTGTTCGGAGTGCCAGAAAGCACCACCCAACAAGCGAATTAAGAGGAAACTAGCTCTTAAAGTGGAAGACAAAGTGGAAGTGTGGAGTCCAGCAGAGACCAATATACTCCAAGTAGGATGGAAAGGACCTTATCCTGTGGAAAAGGTTGTGTCCAAGAACATCTACAAAATACGGATCGGGGAAGAGCAGAAAAATCTCCCTAGACATCTCATTAGGAAATATGAGGAGAGATCCGGGAGCAAAGCTTCGAACTTTATGGTGATGGCAGCCATTGGGACAAAGGTTACCAGTCCAGACGAAGACCAGAGATCGCCAGTACAACATAGGAGGGCCTATGGGACAGTACGTGATAGGTCAGATTTACCCAACGACAGGAGGAGGGAAATCACAAGTCAGGGAAAGGACAGGAGTGAAAGTTTCACCGGTAACCAAGTTCAGAAGGGGTGGGTAACGTCGGGAAAAGCGAGAATTACCCAGGACTCCAACCGAAGATTGGCTGACCAGATACAATATCGCCCAAGATGGTCCTGGAAGCAAAAGCCCAGGAGGTTTGGGAAAGACGACTCGGTCCAACGAGGACGAGGCGAAACATCCCCAGAGGCAAAGCCGGGGGAAACCAAGAGGACATGGAAGCAGTGTTACAATCAGGATGGGACAATCCGTCTGTATTGTGAGCCGTCGCTGACGCAAGTCGAAAGTAGGTCGACCGGACGTACAGGAGCGAGGAGCCAACACTAGTTTCAGTCGTTAGTAGTATAGTAGGGTGTCAATTAGAGCGCCTACTGGATAATTATGGGAGCCATGTGAGGATCCAATCATATCATCAACACGTGATGTTAATAGGTACTTCGCAGAAGCTCAACGCACGGTGGATGTGATGGACATTGTTGCTGCAACTGGACTTCACAATGGAATGCATCCTTGGTAAGGAGAAGGTATGAGCAGATTTCTTATCCAGACATCCAGATCCGGAGGAAGAAGACTAGGATTGTGGATCATGGGAATCAAACCTACAGTGAGAAAGATTCGACGCGGTCTAATCTCTTAAGAGGGGGCCTATGTCGTGAAATACTGAGAGTTAATGATTCCCAGATGGACGACTGTATACACCAACTAACCAGGTAGAAAAAGGGTTAACGACCGAAGGAGAAGGGTTAACAAACAACGGGTTGACCAGACAGGTGTTTATAGGTCAAGACAGAAACGGCTAACCGCGCAGGTAAAATGTCGAGTGGAAAAATTGGTTTGGGACAAAGGCCGACAGTATTATTGGACAAGCATATTGCAGTATGGATGTGAAACGGTCCCGAGCTGTAATTTTCCACTAACAATGATAATGCAGTCTGGATGTGAGGTGTCCAGCAATGTCAAGGACTATGCGGCAAAAATGACCGATATAAAGAGGGTCAATTCTTTGTGTAAGTTTAGTGTGTGTTCCAAACTGACCTGAAGGAGATATGTTCTTGAGTGGGAATAGAAATACACGTCCCTAATGATGGAAAGAGGGGATAATAGTGTGTTATTCGCTAAGTGTTTTTTCAATTCCAGGAACATAGATGCCAAAATAAGGTATAAAGATATTAGATATAGTTAAGCATAGGAATATAGATGTGAAGTAATAGCATTTACCATTGTTTTCTATTAGTAGATAGTTTAGACTTTGGTGAATTCATATGTCTTATGCGGGTGTTCACTTCGGAAGCCTTGTCATTATGGCTGGAGAAGGACACTTGCATAAGTAGTAGAAAGGGGCGGCTGCTTATCACTGGATTTGTTATACTTTTCCAGGTTCCACTCTCCTAGTGAAAGCAGAGAAGAGATGAAGAGGAATACTCTTGAGTAAATAACATACTTACATGGAACCAAACAGAATATGAACATATTTACGATGAAGAAAGAAATAAGTTAAATAAAATACAGAACACTGTATGCTCAAACGAATATACCACTAAGGCCCTGAAAGGGAAGAGAGGGTAACCTGTGGCAAGCAGGGATACTTAAAACTACATACATCTTATATGTATAATGAAGAAAGAATAGACAAGTAAGAACAGTGCTATTACTAAAAGACTATAAGAAGAACTGTGACGATGTGGTGGTTTTTCGATGATGGATACTTATCGTCATGAAACAGATTCAGGTGCATTCATAAACTTACGGGACTTTTATTACGGTACCTTGACTCAGTGGTGAACAGTTTTTGTTTTTTGCATTCAATCACGGATTTACCATCAGATTCAAGCATACGGATCATCCCGGGTGAGCTCTGTCCTGTTTGATGTGTTGTCCTGTAATCTTGAAGAATGAAAGGACGAGAAGCAACATAGCTGATAGACATTCAGAGTTCATATCTGGCAACCACACTAGAAGAACATACCAACAACATAGACAATATCCATACATACACAAGACATAGTTTTTATTAATAAACCTTTTATATTATCGTTGAAAGGAACTGTTGTCGGAGTATGTGTTGAGGGAATAATAGAGAGAGAGAGAGAGAAAGAAATAGATATATGGAATGGAAGACAGAAGAGAGGAGTGTAGACCAAAGTCAGTCAATAATCCCAACAGATACTAAGTTTAAAGATGTGCTTGTTGATTCCAATCTCCTCTCGGGAAGAACAGGACACTACTACTACTACTACTACTACTACTACTACTACTACTACTACTACTACTACTACTACTACTACTACTACTACTACTACAATTACTACTACTACTACTACTACTACAATTATTACTACTACTACTACTACTACTACTACTACTACTACTACTACTACTACTACTATTTTTACTACTACTACTACTGTTGTTGCTGCTATTATACTACTACTGCTACTACAAATTTTACTACTTATCGTACCTACTACTACGACTACTACTACTACTACTACTACTACTACTACTACTACTACTCCTACTACTACTACTACTACTACTACTACTACTACTACTACTACTACTACTACTATTATTATTATCATTATTATTATTATCATCACTACTACTTCTGCTTTATTGCTACTGCTACAACAACAACAACAACAACAACAACTACTACTACTACTACTACTACTACTACTACTACTACTACTACTACTACTACTACTACTACTACTACAATTACTACTACTACTACTACAATTACTACTACTACTACTACTACTACTACTACTACTACTACTACTATTTTTACTACTACTATTACTGTTGTTGCTGCTATTACTACTACTACTGCTACTACAAATTTTACTACTTATCGTACCTACTACTACTACTACTACTACTACTACTACTACTACTACTACTACTACTACTACTACTACTACTACTACTATTATTATTATTATTATTACTACTACTTCTGCTTCTATTGCTACTTCTACAACAACTACTGCTGACACTTCCACTACTACTACTACTACTACTACTACTACTACTACTACTACTACTACTACTACTACTACTACTACTACTACTGCTACTTCTACTACTACTACTACTACTACTTCTACTACTACTACTACTACTACTTCTACTACTACTACTACTACTACTACTACTACTACTACTACTACTACTACTACTACTACTACTACTACTACTTCTTCTACTACTACTACTACTACTACTACTACTACTACTACTACTACTACTACTACTACTACTACTACGACTATCACTACTACTACTACTCTGTATGATGTGATGATATTCATCTCAGATTAAGTATATCAACAGTTGATAATTATCTTTCACAGTCTGCTGAAAGGGCTCTTTTATCAGCTTCAAACATCTAAATACAGCTACTGCTGTTTTGCCACCTCCCTACTTTCATATCGCAGCTGCTTGTTTACTTCTAGGTTTGCATGAATGCTACTTGTGAAGATCCTGCTACGTTCTGTATTATAAATATATCATCAAGCCATTACATGATGTCTGGGGCAACACACAAGCCATTTGTTCGGTGGTGTGTCAGTGCCACGCCCCATGTATTCCTGCGCGAATATGTGCAGCTGGGTGGTATATTATGTTCTCATCAGGCGTTTTTCGCAGGTAGAATCGGGCATGACCAATATACTGAAATTGTTCCAAATATTTAAATTGCGTTACCACAAACATGCGTAAAATAAGCAACCGTTATATGAGAACTTCCTGTCATCACGATAGAACTGCGTTGGTGTGTTTTATCTGTATTGTGCTAGACAACTGACGCGTGATCTAATACAGTGTTAGTTTATTGTTAATGTCACAAACGGATATCGTGATATCGTATGGCTACGTGTGCCTCATTTCTGATATTATTCATTTCTGGTGTGCTTCATTTCTGATGTGCTTCATCGTTGAGATTGTCCATATTGGTCGTGAACGATATTCTTTATTCGTCTAGATTTGCTTGGCTTCCACTTTAGTGAATCCTCTGGAAGATCGAGTTTTAACTCTTATTTCTCATACATTGGCAAAGTGTCGGTTGAGTCCTGACAAGGACTAACATCTATCGGAGTGAAGTTGGTGTAGAGACTGTCCTCTCCACCTGGTACCAGAGTGCCATCTCCATGGGGATTGTGCCGCTGATTTTTACCTCCCTTCCTCAAGCTCTGAAACCAGCGGGTTGTACTTGTACTTCACATCTGCAGAGAGGCATATTGGAATGTACCCAAGTCAGGGTGTATCACATCACATACGGAGTGCCTTGATTAGGTCTATGTTGCTGATGTTTCCTCGTCCGTTCTAGCTATTTCCTTGTCAACAGTCTCCAGCCCAATGTCAGAGGGACAGTCTGGATGTATCGCCTGCACACAAGTCAACAGTCTCCAGCCCAATGCCAGAGGGACAGTCTGGATGTATCGCCTGCACACAAGTCAACAGTCTCCAGCCCAATGCCAGAGGGACAGTTTGGATGTATCGCCTGCACACAAGTCAACAGTCTCCAGCCCAATGCCAGAGGGACAGACTGGATGTATCGCCTGCACACAAGTCGCGTTTAAAATATCCAGGTGTTGATGACATTACAAGACGGCATGGCGGCTTGTCTTCTAGCCACACTAGCGAAAGACATTTATATCTCGTCGGCACAAATCATGATACCTAAAACACTGAGTTAGTTAGTTGCATATCCTTTTACAGGACGTCGCAGTTAACCCTAACATTTTTATGCTGTTTGCGATCTCTTGGCAAGTTTACGTTCAGTAGTTTGTCATTGCTTTCTGTACGACCGGCACCCATACTATTTCGTAAAAAACCAATGCAATTATATCTGCTGCCAAGTCTCCCGCAGATGTGTTTCTAACGAGGTATGCGGGATTATAAACTGCGTCCATAATTCCTTCGCCACGGAACAGGCAAAACACTGGGTACAGGAAGAAGAAAAAACATTCATACGAATAGATTCCTCCGAAGTCGGAGAGTGTCTGCCTGTACGGCGAGGAATCACCAGTCTGCACACCAATAAGCCAGACATGGGACAACGGATACTCACGCAAACCTCAGGTCCGGTATGACATCACACTGATGTTGGACAACAGTATGCCTTCATCCGACATGCAGGACTTCGCGCTGGAGTTCACAGCCAGCGAACACAAGCAAGTAAGCAAGCAAGCATGCGAATAGAAGAACATTAAAGCAAACATGGATATACATGAAAATTCTCACATTAAAAAAACTTCATGAGAAATATGAAAGTTCGATAAGAGTGGGCAAGAAAAAGTCTGTGACGAATGCTTGTTATAGACTAGAGCATTCCTAGGTCAAGGTAAACATGGCGACTTCTTCGAGGAAAACACAACATTAATAGGCGAATTCAGACCATCATTATGGAAAATATATTATAGAAGTGGTACTATTCTGTACCAGAAAGTAAAGGTACGCTCTAAGAAGGAAGGGATGCATTCAATGGATAAATATACGAAGATACTACACTTGAAATCGAAAAGAAAGACCCAAAACGTTTATTACGGGAGGTACAACTGGCAATACAGCATCCGACCAAGGGAAGTCACCAAGTTATGATTGTGTACAAACTGAACTAATCCAGGCAGAGGAGAAGCCGTCGTGTGTATCTATCATGCACTATGAGTGCAGATGTGTAATAACACTGCTGAGCCCAAACCATGGAACAGAACATTCTTCTGTCTATCATGATATGTTATCATATGCTATCATGATTCTGTCTATTATGATATCATAACCCGCCTATCTTATTGTATAATTCATATTCAACTTAATTTCGATCCTTTTCGGGTCGACCCACAAGAATATTTTGCTAGCATGATTTATTAATGCATGAGAACAATTTATAATTTCCCTTTTTTGGGAATAAGATGAAGAATGTTCTCTCTCTCTCTCTCTCTCATCATGTTCCTCTTGTACCTTGCGGTGTCGAGGTGAAGTATAAACTTCGTGAGAGTGCCCGGTTATGGGCTTCGTATATCGACATTCCCATGGATTCTGTTATTCCCTCCGTCCAGCGTTTACGTGGTCGGCCTCTTCCTCTGTTTCCATCTGGTCTGTACGTCATTGCCTGTTGTGGCATGCTGTTGACTGGTAGCCTACTTGCATGGCCAAACCATTTGACTTGCTAGAAAGCAGCAAGTCAAATGGTTTGGCCATGCAAGTAGGCTACCAGTCAACAGCATGCCACAACAGGCAATGACGTACAGACCAGATGGAAACAGAGGAAGAGGCCGACCACGTAAACGCTGGACGGAGGGAATAACAGAATCCATGGGAATGTCGATATACGAAGCCCATAACCGGGCACTCTCACGAAGTTTATACTTCACCTCGACACCGCAAGGTACAAGAGGAACATGATGAGAGAGAGAGAGAGAGAGAACATTCTTCATCTTATTCCCAAAAAAGGGAAATTATAAATTGTTCTCATGCATTAATAAATCATGCTAGCAAAATATTCTTGTGGGTCGACCCGAAAAGGATCGAAATTAAGTTGAATATGAATTATACAATAAGATAGGCGGGTTGTAGAAATGGTAGAGAAATCAAGGACAACGTCATCAACATGAGAACAATCCAAGAACACTAGAAAGTGCATTGTAGATTTTCATACATGTCTCAAGGACTACTGGTAGGCCTTCGACTGTCTTGACCACTTTCTGAGCAGATACATGGACTGACCATTATGACATCGTGGCTATGGGTACGGAACGAAATTTTGTGGGGGAAAACACACATGCGCACAGCTCAGAAGATGAATAAGTCGATGGTCATCATCATCTTCCCGGTATTCATGTCCACTACTGCCATTTGCAGGTGCCCTCAATAGCAGCAGTTAAATTTCTCAATTGTAAATTCTTACATCTAGGTCAGTTATTCATCAGCCATCCTAAAGAACTCACTCTTTATACATTGATGGTCCTTCTGCACTCGACATTTCCTTCATCATCGTCGTCCCGCCTAAAGAATCCACTCTAATTGTAGTGATGATCCTTCTCCACTCTATAGGTCATCATTGTCATTACGCCGCCTAAAGAATCCACTCTTTTTGTATTGATGATCCTTCTCCACTCTATAGCTCATCATAGTCGTCCCGCCTAAAGAATCCACTCTATTTGTATTGATGATCCTTCTCCACTCTATAGTTCATCATCGTCATCACGCCGCCTAAAGAATCCACTCTATTTGTATTTATGATCCTTCTCCACTCTATAGTTCATCATCATCATTACCCATGCCTAAAGAATCCACTCTATTTGTACTGATGATCATTCACCATTCAATAGCACATCGTCATTATTACCCATCCTAAAGGATCCACTATATTTGTATTGATGATCCCTCTCCACTCAACAGCTCGTCACCATCTGGCCAAAAGAATCCACTCTATGTGTATTGATGATCCCTCTCCACTCAATAGCTCATCACCACCTGGCCAAAAGAATCCACTCTATTTGTATTGATGATCCCTCTCCACTCAATAGCTCATCACCACCTGGCCAAAAGAATCCTGGCCAAAAGAATCCACTCCACTTGTATTGATGATTCTTATCCCCTCAATAGCCCATCTTCATCATTCCCAGCCCAAAGAATTCATTTTATTTGTATTGATAATCCTTCTTCGCTCGATATTTTTCACTTGCAAAATAATGCTTGATCACTCGTCGTCAATATCGAGTCCCAAATCAGCATTGAAAGTTGTGTGTAATGAATTTTCAACACCTTCAGTCCTGATGGGGCATTCACCTATAGGTGTTGTTCACCCACATGTAACACGGTCTTCCTCGTGCACGTTTCCTCCACCTCTTACTTTTCCCTCCAACACATCCCTTAACAAGGAACTGGTTCTCTTTATGAGACCCTTGTACCTTAAGCCAGCGTATGTGGCTAAGGGATAGCGAACGTGTTTCACGTTCCCATTTGAAAGTAGCCCCTTTTGTGTTGATCTTTAACAATGGTATGAGGGTCGGTCGTTCAGAAAGCAGTGGCAAGCTACCGAACTTAAAATTACATATAAAATCACAAACACTCAAGAAATGTCGGGGTTAATTGCGACGCCATGTAAAGAACATGCAGCTAACAGTATCTTAATTGCCTGGCCTTGCTCTCACTCACTGGTGTTTTCTTTAATCACAGTGTTTATTTTTCTTCTTCTTCTTTCATGATAACCTTTTCATATTCGTCAAAACACCAATATTTGGAATGCTTCAAACTTACTCTCGCATCGTGAAATCATTGTCCGTGTTTCTGCACCATACAATACTCTACAGTAAATTCAACACTTGACTAGTTTTACTTAAGTTTGTAAAGATAACGTTGTTTATGAGAGACTGTTTCTTGTTGTTGAATGGTGCCGTGGCTTCATCATTACTGCTTCAGGATCTAATTCGTGTCTTCTCTGTTGTTGTATATACCCTGTTTAATCAGCAGGATTTCCCAAAGCGTCTAATTTCTCATAGACCTTGCGTTTATTATTGCTTCCCGTTCGTTGTTGGATCCTTTTACAGGTTAGACATACAGAAGGGGACGAGTTCTGGATGAGCCATGAATGAATCCTGATCATCAGTTGCTTGGGGAACAAACACGACTGTGGTAGCTAACTGAGATCATCGTGGACTGGGTTACAGTGTGTTACGATGCCTGGCACACTTATACCCAACCACACACACACACACTATATATATATATATATATATATATATATATATATATATATATATATATATATATATATATATATATATATATATAAGTTAAGAGTGCGAGGCCGTCAGACATATAATGTTAGCCCAGTCGACATTCGAGTGGTGATGTGGTCAATATTACACCGACCGCCGTTACTCCCCAAAACATTTTCCTGTTTCCCTTGTCTGGGTCGACTTGAGAGTTGGGTCAATTTGAAAACAATTCACCTCGCTATGAATATAGAACCATGACCACCAAACTATACCCACTAACAGTTTCGCCACCCCGGCATTATGAAGTATCACATTTTAAAAGCAAACAATTGTGTAAGTAATTCCCCAACCACTCAGTTTAATAGAGTTCTCAAACGGTTCTTGACTTGTATCTGTTGTGACAAATTTCGAGATAAAAAGCATACCACAATACCGTTCCCTCTACACTCGTGGTGAGTACCGATTGTTAAAAGCATAAATTGTTCAGTTAGTATTAGAATAGAGCTAGCCTAACTGAAGCTGATCACATGACCAGATAACTGACCCCTACTGGAGACTGGCGTCGCTCGGTTTGCATTCTTAATTTGCCAGAGATATCATATAGCACACCCCCAGTGTGTCTGACCAGTTCTGATAATTATTTCAGACTTTATCGACACTGAAACATTTTCATAAATATCCAGCTATCTTTGTGGAAATAGAATTCTTAATTTGCACGTCAGTGCCACTTGCCAGCGCAGAAGTGAGTTGCATCTCCTTTACAGGACGTAGCAATCAACCCCAGCATTTATTGACTGGTTGTTGTTTTTTTTCTATGCAAGTTTGCGATTGGTAGTTTGCATGGTTTTTTTGAATTGCCGATGCTCAGGGGCCGCATGCGGCTGATTTCGAGCCATCGTCCCGGTATGTCGAGGTCTTGTGAGTCTGGGTTCACTAATTCATAAGCTAAAGCAACGTGCTACTGCTAGGTAAGCCGGAAGAAACATTACACTATCCGAGGCTGGGTACATTGTCAAGAATCACTGTTTCGAATCTTGTGTACCATACTAGGGGCTGCGTGGTCTCGAGGTATGTTGTCCACCTCGAGTGCTGGAGGTCCCGGGTTCAAGCCCCGGTGAGGACCGGGATTTTTTTCACGTGGACTTCTAATAATATCTCCCCTGGTCTCTGGGTAGTGAGATCGGACGCCCGTGTCTATTGTTGCGCACGTAAAAAATCCATTGGCAGTTGGAAATCTAAAAAGAGTAGCCTGGCGGCGCTGCCCGGGCAAAATTTCTAGTTAAAATCTACATAAAGTATTTCAGGATCCTCGCCGGTGCTACGGAGTTCGTGCACTGAGCTGAGTTTCTCCAGACTTAGGCTTGAGTTAGGAGGAGAACGGAGCACTTATGCCGTGATGTTGATCCATCGACTAAACTAAACTTGTGTACCATTCATTATCCGCAGTTTTACGCAGGCTGCGTTCCTTGTTAACTGTCTAATTTCTGGTTAGTTTATCAGTAAAGAACTAAACAGTTATTTTACAGTTGCAATGTGGTCCTCTGAAGAAGCCAGACAAGCATCAAGTGTCTGACTGGCAATGAACTTGGGGCGCCACCTTGGGGTGCGGACTGCCAGGACCAGTCTTGCACTCAATACTGAGCTAGGAGAGAGAAAGGGCAGCTCTGCAGAACAGTCCGCCTTGAGATACTTGTTTGGTACTGGGTCATGAGACATGTCTACATCTTCCTATCTCCGACAGATGCCACCATCCTATCTCCACCATCATGTTTCCGACAGACGCCACCATCCTATCCGACAGATGCCACCATCCTATCTCCACCATCCTGTCTCCGACAGATGCCACCATCCTGTCTCCGACAGATGCAAGTCTGTTTCAGTGCCCAGAGACCTGAACGTCAGTACATTATACTCAGTCTTCCAAAGGACTCACAACCAACCATAGTTACACTGTTCTAGTCCTGGAGCTACGGCGACCCAGTGGCTAGTGCAGTGGCCAACACCCCAGATGATGAAAAAAAATCTGGACCTAGCTCTATTTCCTCATCGCGCCATGTCTCTTTTAGAAGACCCCCCCCCCCCCCCCCGTCCTCTCGGTTGGCTGGGTATTCTATTATCTTTATATTTGAAATTGTTCATGGTTGGTTTGGATTTATAGCTAAAGTCTTTCTACGAGATGAGGAAGCCAGCCCCAAGCCCAGCCCTCCTTCATCGCCTCTTACGATCTGTATGGTAGGCTACATTGTGGTATTATTCTTTGCTTCCCTTAAGGGTTCTAGTACCCCCCTTTGTCGCTTCTTGCGACATGCGTGGTAGCTTGCAATACCAATTAGGGCAGTTTCTGAGGGCAAAAGAAGAAGAAGAAGAAGAAGAAGAAGAAGAAGAAGAAGAAGAAGAAGAAGAACAACAACAACAACAACAACAACAACAACAACAACAACAACAACAACAACAACAACAACAACAGTCGGCCACAACTGCATGGACACTGCGGCCTTACAGTTGAAGCCAAACGATCCGAATGATAGAAATCGGCAACACTCAAGAATCCCGACGTTAACCAGCTCTAAACGTCTCTAACATGTCCTCGTATGTGTGCGTCAGAGCTAGAACTTCATCGATCAGGATTCAGCATACGCCAGAAATCCACCAGCAGAACAAACAAATATATGCGTTTTGATAAATAAAGCTCTCTGGATTTCTTCATACATTAAAAAAAAAATACTTGATATCTGCATTTTTTTTTTCTAAGTGTGAATTTAAAAGCCGGATGACTAACTCAAGAAGTAGTCCCTGTTGTATGCATTCACTGCAAAAAAATCCTGATGCTGTGAGGCGAGTAGGAAAAAATAGAAGACGAAGAATGTAGAGGAGGAGTAAGTCCAGGAGGAGGAGGAGGAGGAGGAGGAAGAATAGGAGGAAGAAGGACAGATGAAAACACGGGATTGTGTGTGTGTGTGTGTGTGTGTGTGTGTGTGTGTGTGTGTGTGTTCTATGTTCTATTTAACAATGGCGGATGTCTTTTTTTGCGCTCGCTAGCTTTGAACTCAAGCGTAGTGCATACACACTATTTATAGTAGTGATGGCCTGAATTGTGTGTGTGGATTAGCTTTCCTTATTAACAGTGTCCCTCGCAATCAGGCGAACCTACTCCGACTTCAGAGGTACTTGTAATTTACATCACCAAGTCAATGACGATATGCCAACATTTTAGTCCAGCTATCCGGTGTGGGGGTTGAAACCCTTACCTCGGCATCAGCTCACCGGATGTGTAAGAACTCGCGTTCTTATCCATTTGGATATGCGGACCTGCGGTGTGTGGAATGAACCCCCTACCGTGCTGTCTGAGCGAGATGTCAATGTTTAAGTTCATCCAACTGACCGGTGTGTGGAATGAACCCACTGCCGTGCTGTCAGCGCACAGGAAGTTTAAGCACGACAAACCCCTTGGCCACATTGTTCCCAGTCATTTCCTTTCTATGTTTACATTAGCCATATCTCGTGCAACCTCAGAAGAGAAGTTATACTTATGGCCCATCCCAGCCTCAGATTAATAATCCTGTGACCGATTCTGTTACATGACCTGTATAAATCTGAAAGGAATTGTCGTCTATAAAGGTAATGTATGTGACGGCCACGCTGACCTGTATTTGTGATTTGCTGTATGGCAGTGAAACTTGGAATGTAAATTAACTACTTAGGAAGAACTTGGAAAAAACAGAGCCCTCGCCTCCTCTCAGTGACCACCGCTTGTGTTGGTCCACAACTGCTTATTCAACAAATCCACAGCTGACCTCTAGACAAAATATCTAGAGGCCACTCACCATCCACCACCCGGTGGACGCGCCTTGTAGTAAGACAGGCTCTTGCCCCAGGCTAAAATGCTACAGAATGATTTTGTGTTGAAAGGTGTGAGACAGCATTTCTCCAAGGAATTGAACTGGGTCGTAGTCTCTTGTTACCGTCCTCTCCGAGGTGTTTATATTCGCGAACCACTCCCAGTACTTCTACATGGTGTCGAGTAGAGAGCTTTTTGGGGAAAGGTCATGTTTGATGCCTGCAGGCAGCAGATCGCTGCTGAATGTATCAGTTCTCGCTACAGTGAGCAGTCAAGTAGATCTAATACAGGCATTCTCAAGCTGTTTCCAGCTGCCACCCTCCCTCTTCTATGCCACACACAGAGAACCTCAGTCATCAGCATGAGCCATGCCGATTTGCGTGAGCAGTCATGGTTCGCCATCTTACACAATCGCCAGTCTTTCGTCACGTTTATGTTCTTGAACCTATTATGTCATATGGCCAAATCACCCAAGTATTTATTATATGCCTTACCTTTGTTCTTTTCCCATTAATTTTTCCAGTTGTCACTAAGTATTCTAGATTATATCTTCTCATTACGTGCCCACAAAATCTTGTCTGCTAGCGTCTAGTTTCTGTAATCAGTTTACGGTTTTCATGCTTCTTGAAGAACTGTCTTGTTCTTTTTTCTGTCCGTCCATTGTATTCTGTGTATGTTCTTCAGAAACCACATTTCCGCCCTCAGTAGATGTATCTCAGTCTGCTTATCGTCCATATTTCACAAACATGCATGCGTACAAATAAATAAGTATCTTAGGTAGTAGGTGGACAAAAAATGGAAATCCTCACCACTCCCGGATATGTCCACCGCATCCTGGCACGACACTGCACACTTTGGGAACCGATGGCCTGGATTGTCAGAAAGAGCTCACACAAAATTAAATTGAAAATTGTTTATAGACTTCATCACCCAGTGCTATCTCCGATATGAAAGACACATAATCTCCAGCATTTTCTGTTCAGTCTTTTCTTGCAGCTTCAGTCAGCATCTTCCAGTCTATATCACAATATTGTCCATCCACATGGCATAACTACTGCAGTTATTGAAATGTAGTCATAACCCATGAGGCCAAAATCTTTGTCTTTAAAGACCATTCCTTCATGTTATCACCACTGAGCATCAAAGCATCGGACTTAAGAGTTCAACCTATGTCTACCAGAGGATTCATGACACAGGGCTCATCTTGGAGTATTCAGGCGGCTTCTTCCAGTCTGTACCACGTCGGCCACACATGTATAACGCTATCTATCTTCCTCGTACCTGCCAGATATACTTTATTTATCTGACCACCATCTCATTCAGTAATATAGGGTGTATTTTTTATGACTGTGCAGTGTTTGAAAATATTGCCGGTCCACGTTTTGTGTTCACCCACTATAAAGATCATGCAACATAATAGGTAAATAAAAAACTTGGACCGGCAATATTTTCAAATACTGCACAGTCATTAAAAATACACCCTATATTTGCCATTGTTGGGGTCAGCATGGTCTAATGGACAATAGCGCTCGCTCTTAAACTTCCGGTATGGTGATGGCGAGGTAGATGATTCAGCCCCTACACCGGTCAGTTGGACTTAAATGTTGATTTCTCGTCCTTGACTTGGGGGAGTAAATTACAAGTACCTCTCAAATCGGAGTGCGTTTGCCTGAAGGCGAGGGACACTGGTAATAAGAAAAGCGAGCCCACACACAAAAATCAGCTCAGCGTAGACTACCCTCGAATTCAAAGCGGGTGAACGAAAACAAAAATTTCCATTGTCCCAGAGTGTTTCATGTTACGTTGTGTTATTTTCTTGTAGGAAAGCTGCTATGTTTTTAATATTTATCGTTGATTCTAGTTACCTCGCAACACAAACTTTACATAAGAACTGAATGCCATAACCACTGTAGTCACAGAAATGTTCGCAGTGAATGTGGCCAAAAACCTTTTCGTAAATGACCATTGCTTCATTTAACCACCACGGAAAGAAAATGCACCAGACTCAGAGTCATAACCAATTCTTCCAGAGGCTCCAATACCAACAACCTTCCCCGTTTAATTAGCTGTTCCCATTTCTAGTTGATTGTTTCTATCGACATCTTGAATTGATAACACATTTGTGTATTCACCTGATTAGTTTTGGTGTGGTTGGTTAATATCATGTGATCGTGTGTATAATCGTTTCTGTATTTGTGTAATTAATTATAACGTTGCATTTATTCCATCGGTTTGTTCAGACTGCGTGATAAGTTATAAAGCTGATAAGTTATAAAGCTGTATCTTTATACGTTAGGTCAAGGTCCAGTTTAAGCTGGCTGACATCTCGTTCGTTTTCTCAGAGGTTGGTCCAGTGACTAGAACGCCGGATTCTCCTTCGGGAGACCCGGGTTCGAAGCCTCGGTAAGATGTGGGATTTATTTCTGTCGGGGGCAAGAAGAAAATCCTAGGAATATCTTGTTGACAGTTAATGATTTTCACGACTTCTGTGTCCTGCAGCACTGCAGGTTTGTTTAAAAAAAAAAAAAAAAACAGCGGTTACGGTGTTTCGAACAGGTCATCTGGAAGAATAGATCTCAGCAGACAGGTGATGACTCCATATCCTGAGCAGATTCAAGAGGACATTCAAACAACGGTGGTGAATGTATCACTAAAAAACGAGAAATAGAATCGATCAGCTAGAACATGATCACACGTGACAAAATGACAAAATGGACGTTGCGGTCAAGGCCTTCGTCAGAACACAAACATCAAACACACACCGATACTACTACATGGGGCGGGGATGGCGGGGGACTCGACAACAACGTGACAAACTACAAATACAAAACGTGACAGACTAAAAAGACAAAACGGAACAGGCTACAAAGACAAAACGGGAAACAGTTAGTAGCAGTTAGGGTGAAGGGGCTTGACTCTGGGGATTGTGTGAAATAGCGAACCATGTCCGACCACGCTTATCGGCATGCCACATGATGATGTTGTTAACGACGATGATGATGACTTCTGTCTTCGGCATTTCTCAGCTGGATGTATTACAATCTTAATCCTTGTGATTAATATGAGGGACACCGTTGCGTGTATTTTTGAGTTATATATTGTTTTAAATGGGGGTATGAAATATCATCGTGCTATTTCACAGTGTATCACTCATTATGACAGAAGGTATCACAGCGTAAATAATACACAGATAGCACGCATAGTTTACATTTTCCTCATACTTTATGTTTATCTGACTGCGTACTTGTGTGAATGGGGTGTAGAATGATAAAGAAGATTAACTCCGATGCACTATCCTGGCGGTAGACATGAAATTGAATACCTCAGCGATGCCACTTCTACCTGGTTCACAGACTGAATGACATTATCTCCGTCTGTGGAGTAGTTAGCAGGGAACGATTCCTTCGTTATAAGGGTAGACTACCGCAGGAGCTGACTCGGTATTTCAGTGTACAGTTGTTGGTCGTGGCGTGGCCAGTTTTCAATGCAGCCCAGATGCGAAATTTTCATGTATAGTTTGTGTGTGTTTTCTGCCGTGCTATTTGTTTTTGGTTTGTTTTCTCCTACACATTCTTTTTGTGTTCTTCAACATCTGTAAATGGTATGTTATTAATAGAAAACTACGAGAATCGATGTTTCGTGTGTCCAGACAGAGGATTGGAAATGAGGGCGAAACAATAAAACTGGAAATGAGTAGAAGAATCTACTGTTGAGACAAAACAATAAAACTGGAAATGAGTAGAAGAATCCACTGTTAAGACAATATAAGATTGTGGCAATCTGTCATCATTGAAGAACCACGCGAAAGTCGTGAGCTCTCTTTAAGCCGTGCGTGAGTTGATGGTCAGTGATAAATTTACCAATCAAATGACGATGACACAAGAAGAAAGATAAAAATATATTGTTGAATCTATTCGTACTAATGTGGTTGCTGTTTTCGACACCCATCACTCACGCCTTTACGACTTGGAAAACTGGGCACTGGTGGCCGTTTTGCGGTTCTAGAGTTTTGCTATTCTTTAGACCACCATTGCCCTGATTTCACACTGCTTCAATTTCAGGTGTTTGAAGGCTGCTTTACGCTGTCACTGCTGCTCTAGGACTCCCAAGCTTCATAATTTATGTAAAGTGGTAGTGGACCAAGTCCCCATGTCATCATGGTCATAGACTCACCCGACTACACTCTGTGAGTGTGGCCAACATCATACAATTATTTTACTCATTGTGATGGGTCGACCTCAGATTCCTGCAATCATCATTAAAAAAAAAAAACCACCAGATTTGAATGTAACCATAAAATCACGGGGTCTGTGAGCAGAACTTTGACAGAACCATGCATGTTCTGTTAGCATATACTAGTACCAGTAAATTATCTAGATAAGTGTATCCCGCATTCTGCTGACTATTCTGGCCGTTGTGTCTGGTTCTATCATAAATGCTGTTCTACTGACCATACACGCCGTTGTGTTATGGTTTAATCATGAACGTCGTTCTACTTATTATACTAAGCATTGTGTCATGGTTTAATCATGAAAGCTGTTCTACTGACTACACTAGCCGTTGTGTCATGGTTGAATCATTAAAGCAGTTCTGCTGACGTTACTAACCATTGTGTCATGATCTATCACAAACTCTCTGCTAGACACTATACTAACCACTGCGTCTGGTTCGACCAGAAAAGCTGTTCCACTTACAATACTATTACTAATCAATGTCCCAGGTTCTATCATAGAAGCTGCTCTACTGACTGTAGCACCCTTTGTATTTGGTTTGATCATGAAAGCTGTTCTACGGACTGTACTACGCAGTGATCTGGTTTTGTCATTGCCACTTCTACTGAATGTACTATCCATTGTGTCTGATTCCATCATGAAAGCTATTCTACGGATTATACTGTCAAAAGTGTCCACTTTTTTTTTAGTCCCTTAGTCCAATATGAAGATCGTATACTGATTAGAGACATTAGACGTAGACAGTCAAAATTTTTTGGGCATGTGAAGAGAAGAAATGAATTGGAGAACTTGGTGAAATCTGGCAAGATCGAAGGGAAGAGACCAAGGGGAAGACCTAGAAATAAATACCTGGATGGCTTGGTCGAGACAGGAACACGGAGCTGATCCACGACTGTGGTGATCGAGTGAGATAGCAGAACATGATCGCCCAAGCTTACCGGCAATGTATATGATGGATGGACGGAGTCCAATATGGAACGCGTTCGGCCCAATATGGTCCGCCGAGACCCTATTGCTTTTGATTCGTGATCCGGTTTACCTTTTAGTTAATTTTGTCTGTCCTATTGGCCAAATCTCCGCACATTACTGCACTTTCATCTTAGCAATTCTACTGATCGCTGTCTGGTTTGGTCAAGTACGCTATGCACTTATTCCGTTATTTGCTTTACTTGTACGTAAAACAGTATTTAATTGTGATTTACCTTATATACTAGCGAAAGGCATCGCTTGAATCTCCTGCCAAAGCCAGTCTTCCATCTCTGCTGTGCTGCCGCAAACATTTTTAGCTCAAAGCGTACACATTTTGGTTGCAACTCACACAGTATCACTTTGGGTCACAGCTTTAATGGTTGTAGCTAACATAGTATAATCTTGATTAACAGCTTTAATGGTTGCTTGCTTGCGTTCGCTGGCTGTGAACTCCAGCGCGAAGTTCTATATGTCGGATGAAGACATCCTGTTGTCCAACATCAGTGTGATGTCATACCGGACTGAGGTTTGCGTGAGTATCCGTTGTCCCATGTCTGGCTTATTGGTGTGCAGGCTGGTTATTCCTCGCCGTGCAGGCAGATACTCTCCGACTCCGGAAGAATCAGCGATCCTACTACGTTAGCCAGGACCCCGAAGGGACCTGTTGCCCAGGACGCACGACTAGGACGTGTTAGTAGGTCTTGGCCAGTATAGAACCTGGCCCTGGTGCCTTGGAAACACCTTTGCGTCCCTTAATGGTTGCAACTTACATAGTATAATTTTGGCTCACAGCTGTAATGGTTGTAACTACCATCGTGCTATTGTGATTCAGCTTTAATGGTTGTACTCGCATAGTATAATTTTGACTCCCAGCATTAATAATTTAACTCACATCGTATGATTTTAACTCCCAGCATTAATAGTTTACCTCACATCGTGTAATTTTGACTCCCAGCATTAATAGTTTACCTCACATCGTGAAATTTTGACTCCCAGCATTAATAGTTTAACTCACATAGTATAATTTTGACTCCCAGCATTAATAATATAACTCACATCGTATGATTTTGACTCCCAGCATTAATAGTTTACTTAACATCGTGTAATTTTGACTCCCAGCATTAATAGTTTAACTCACATAGTATAATTTTGACTCCCAGCATTAATAATTTAACTCACATCGTATGATTTTGACTCCCAGCATTAATAGTTTACCTCACATCGTGTAATTTTGACTCCCAGCATTAATAGTTTACCTCACATCGTGTAATTTTGACTCCACAGCTTTAATGGCTCATGTCGCATAATTCTGGCTCTCATCACCCCACAGCTTGAAGTCAACGCTGGTTAACTCTTTCGTAAACTCACGACCCCAGCACTCTAACGGAATATGCAGTCACAACACGCCCCGTTTGTGTAACTGACATGCTGGCGTGGTCAGCCCTGTCTGCCCTGACATTTCCATCCGGTCTCTGACATTAGATATTATTTCCCCAACAATGAGTGAATGCCAGTTGCCCTTTTTGTATTTGCATTAACCGCCATATGACCCGCGCCCATGATAATCATCAGACGACAGACAGTAAAATTTAATTTGCTCCAACAGCTTACACTGTTGTTTCCAGCGGTCTTGTTAGTTTAGATGCATTGCTCGTTTCAGTACATGTCAGCAAAACTGTAGCGTGTGAGAACACAATTTGCATAATTTATCAGGAGTATTCTGGAAATAACACGGATCTGGTCCCAGACTGGTGATTGTTCATGAAAGCGAACCATGATCGTCCACGTTTATTGGTTTGGCACATGATGATGATTCTGAAACAAATGGGTGTGTGTGTCTGTCCCTCTCGCTCTCTCTCCCTCTCTCTCTCTCCCCCCCCCCCCCTCTGTGTGAGTCTCTCTCTCTCTCTCTCTCTCTCTCTCTCTCTCTCTCTCTCTCTCTCTCTCTCTCTCTCTCTCTCTCTGTATGTTTGTGTGTGTTGCCGCCCATTAAGCAGTTCGGGATTTCACGAATAATTCGATATAATTCACCCACTGCGAAATCTACAGAAAAGACTACACGAATGAGCAACGATTTATCCTACCAGCAGCGCAACCTGCTGGGTGCTTTAAACATACATATACACTTTTATAGTCAATAAATTGTGCCTCTATTTATTCAGTGCATAACATGTACCGTTTCTATACCTTTAGAAAGCATGAAATCGATTATTTCCCCGTTCAGTTAAAACGGAAAGCAAACTAGTTAATTTGAAAATGGCTGAACAAACAGGACAGGTTTAGTGATCCCGCAGAAGAATAATAAACACCCGGACATAATCAATACAACTGGAAAGACACAGTAGAGATGTTTCGGTATGTCAACACCTGCCTCGGTCAAGGAATCTCCAAAGATTGGTGTATACACGAAATATACAAGGCTGTAACAAATAAACAGAATGATGCTTTCTCATCATCTCATCTCATCTTGTTCTTCTTGTACCTTGCGATGTCGAGGTGAAGCATAAACAGCGGGAGAATTCCCGTTTATGGGCTTCATATCTCCATGGATTCTGTTATTCCCTCTGGCCATCGTTTACATGGTCATCCTCTTCTTCTGGTTCCATTTGATACATTCGTCAATGTAAATAGAATAACTCTGCACTGTTTATGTTGGTGTCTGATCCTGTACAGCACATTTTTCGACCCTGTGTTATCGGAGCCCCAAAGTAAGATTACACCTGCTGAGCATGAGGTTAAAGACAACTATACGGGGTGTGATCTGAGGCTGGCTATTGCAAAACGTAGACAAATCCAAGGATTTCAACGGCAGTGGGGTCGTTCTATCCCATATGTCTCAGTCTCTTTCCGCAGGGTGGTCTGCCGAAAGCGTCTCACAAAGCACGAACTCCGTAGCTCCAGCGACGACCCCCAGCAGTCTTCCCAACGATTGCACTCATGAACGGAATGATGTAGTTTGGAATCGAACCCACGAGCTTCAGAGTGGAAGGTAGACGGTGTAACCAGTTGGCCACGGAGACTGAGAAAAGTCAACTAATACCCAACCAACCTTGAACTGGCCAATGTGAGCCTGTCCTTCACTGGGAGTCTCGAGGGAAGAAGGAGAAGATGTTGGATGACAATTCAAATGGACCTACCTTCCCTAGCCTGTGACTATTCCCTGTGCAAGTATAAGACAGTAGGTTTATGGCTCTCTTGTCCGGCCATAATCTTCATCAGTTCTTCGAAACAATTAGTTAGTTAGTTAGTTAGTTATCAGTTGGGGTATCTTCATTGCACTCCGGACATGTCCATAGGTGCTCAGATCCTCCTCCCCCCCCCCCAACATATGCTTCGAAACAATGTGTGCCCTTATTGAATTTACACACACACCCCATAAATAAAATAGTGCACGATTTCTTGCCTGGCATTTTCTCTGAATCTCGCCAGGTGCACACTACTGAGTTATATGTTATATCGCGTGGTGTTTAAATCCATCAGTTCTACTTGAGAGATCTTACATCTGGACTGGCAACGTCTTATTAGACCTGCTATTTACAATGTGCAGTAAGATCTGTCACACATGTTAAAGGCCCTTGTGGGATCATGTGTGGAAGAATAGATACATCATCATTGTCTGGACAAAATGGTACGAAGAAGAGTGACCAGAGGATCTGGCCGACACTCAGTACTCCGAAAAAACGCCCCACGGGCACATAATGAGACTGCAGCTGGTACCATTAGCATTAGGACTCTTCGCTGATTGTTGAAGATGAGAATGGGGCACGTAAGGAAATGTCCTGTGTGCATGATGTCAGTTCTTGACTCAACTCAACATTTCTAGGTACTTGATGCCATTATTTCTTAACGTCTTCTTAAAAACCAACAGGCATGTGATAAACGTTCGCAGAGCACTGTGAAAATAAAGATTTGATCAGTAGTTTTGACAGCACGAGATCCCGCTTGCTCACCAATAGTAATCTTCTCCACTATTGGCTGTAGTCTGTCCAGTATTATTTGGAGCATAATTTTATTTACGTCCCTAATTAGCCACACGATTCTGTAGTTATGGCTGTAGTTATGTTTCCTTTTTGGGGATGGGAATGAGGTGGGTTGCATCCATTTGAAGGGCCTTTTACCTGTCTGCCAGATCTTAATGCAGATTGCAACTAGCAGGTCTATTAAGGAGTCGTCAGCGTGCTTAAATACCAGTTCTCTGTGACGTTATCAATTTTCCATTCTGTATAGCTTGCGTTGCAGCATCAATACCCTTCTTTGATATGGGGGATTTGTAGTCATCTGTTGTGTCTGTGTACTCCAGAACCAGGGTTTTGCTGTTGTTTCCACTCATACTTCAGAACCAGGGGTATGCTGTTGTTTCCACTGATACTTCAGAAGCAGAGATACGCTGTTGTTTCCACTCATATTTCAGAACTAGTAGTGTTTCCACTCATACTTCAGAACTAGTGGTTTGCTGTTGTTTCCACTCATACTTCAGAACTAGTGGTTTGCTGTTGTTTCCACTCATACTTCAGGACTAGTGGTTTGCTGTTGTTTCCACTCATACTTCAGGACTAGTGGTTTGCTTTTGTTTCCTCTCATACTTCAGGACTAGTGGTTTGCTGTCGTTTCCACTCATACTTCAGGACTAGTGATTTGCTGTTTATTCCACTCATACTTCAGGACTAGTGGTTTGCTGTTGTTTCCACTCATACTTCAGGACTAGTGGTTTGCTGTTGTTTCCACTCATACTTCAGAACCAGGGAATGCTGTTGTTTCCACTCATACTTCAGAACCAGGGGTATACTGTTGTTTCCATTCATACTTCAGAAACAGGGGTACACTGTTGTTTCCACTCATACTTCAGAAACAGGGGTATACTGTTGTTTCCACTCAGAACCAGGGGTATGCTGTTGTTTCCACTCATAGTTCAAAACCAGGGGTATACTGTTGTTTCCACTCATACTTCAGAAACAGGGGTACACTGTTGTTTCCATTCATACTTCAGAAACAGGGGTACACTGTTGTTTCCACTCATACTTCAGAATTAGTGGTATGCTGTTGTTTCCATTCATACTTCAGAAACAGGGGTATACTGTTGTTTCCACTCATACTTCAGAATTAGTGGTATGCTGTTGTTTCCACTCATACTTCAGAACCAGGGGTATACTGTTGTTTCCACTCATACTTCAGAATTAGTGGTATGCTGTTGTTTCCACTCATACTTCAGAACCAGGGGTATACTGTTGTTTTCACTCATACTTCAGAACCAGGGGTATGCTGTAGTTTCCACTCATACTTCAGAAGAATTGTGTCCATCTGTATATGTGTGTAGAGAGAGCAACCCACCTGTGTTTTTATCTGGGTGTTCCTTCTTGTAACAAATGGTTGTATTCACTGTTTTACCCACCGAAGCAGCTCTATTCTATAGAACTATTGGGCTATTCATTTTGATGTTGTATTAGGAGTAGGGCTATCATGCAACTAGTGTTAAATCTGTATTGAAAGTAGTACTACTACTTTGTTGTACTACTAGTGTTAATGCTGTATTGATAGTTGAATTATTGAACTATTAGTGCTGATGCTGTACACAGAGGAGAACGAACTATCGTACTAAGCTGATATCATTGGTAGTGTGGTCGGATAAGGGGCGAAAATAGGATATCCCGTGTGCATGCAGAGACTGTGTTTTTTAACAACGTTATTGGAAATCGCAAAGAGTAGGTCATAAGGCCGCCGACCTAACAAAATTGTTAGGATAGAAAACCTACGCACGTGTAGATAGAGCCCGTAATCTTGGATGTAACCTGTCTAGAGGACGCAAAACCTCACACAAATGCGTGTTGAGTCAGAAACATTGACCTTTGGGGTGCATAACCAGGTATGACGCATTTCCCTCGGAAGAGCAACAAAGAAGAAGAGTATACGTTTATCCCTCCATTTCTACTATAAATTTTAGATTTACGTTCTCCTTTGCTTCTTTCTATAAAATCTCATTCTTGTTTTTCTTCTTCATAAAATAATGGATGTGGTTCTTCTTCTTGTAACTTTTGTGATTTCACGTTTCGTGTCTTGTGGCAAAGTATTAGTATTTCGCCTATAACTCAGTGATTCACTTTTTTCGTTTCCCAGTTTATGGTGCTAAAAATATATAATACGAGTACATTTCCACTGATCATTTAGGGCATGTCTTCACCACCACCTAGATTGCTACCATACCTTGTCAGTTAATTTAATGCATCCGTCAGTTTTACAGTCGTGAGCTCTCCGTCCTAATTTTCAAATTCTTGAAGTACATCCCGTGAATAGCCAACCAATCGCTCGTGGGCGACAGCCCAAGGTAATCTCAGTCTTCGTGTGTGACATCTAAGGAAGGATTAAATCACTCTGGTTGTCTACCTTGACGGCTGGTGTTATTGCTTCACTACATTACTTTGTCTATAGCATTACATTTTAGAGAGTCAGTCAGTCAGTCAGTCAGTCAGTCAGTCAGTCAAACACAGACGCGAGCTCAAACACATACACAGACGCACACGTAAACACAAACATACATACAAATGGGGCCTTGGAATCGAATAAGGAGAATTGAAAGCAAGGATTACCGAGTGCCATTTCGGCCTATGACCGTTGGTAAGGCATTTGAAGAAGACGAAACGTAAGAAATTCAACTTCATTTTAGTGATAAAAAATACATTATTGCTTATTTATTAAGGGCTGTAGCCCTAAAGAGTTCATTTTTGTTCTGTGTTGTGGGTTGTGTTTATGTCAGACAGTGCTAAAAAAAAAAGAGTTAAATTCTCCTGTTGTGGGTTGTGTTAACGTTCCACAAAAGAGTTAACTTCTACTGCTCTATCTTGTCGGTTGTGTTATCGTTCAGGTAGCATTACCAAAAAGTTAACTTCTTCTTCTTCTTCTTCTTCTTCTTCTTCTTCTTCTTCTTCTTCTTCTTCTTCTTCTTCTTCTTCTTCTTCTTCGTCTTCTGCGTTCATCCAGAGAGTTGTTTTTTTTTTCGGACATAATTGTGTTGTGCCTGTTTACAGCAGAGCTGTGATACTTGCCTTACGCCTTTCGGCCGACACATCCGACTTCTGCAGGCATTTGTTGACCGGTTAACCATCCCGGGTACTTCTGCTGTTCTGTGTTATGGGTTATGTTAACGTCATACAGCACTAACAAGAGTTAATTCTTCTGCTCTATGTTTTCGGTTGTGTTAACGTTCTGGCAGCATTACCAACGAGTTAACTTCGCATGTTCTGTGTTTTGGGTTGTGTTAACGTTCAGACAGCACCAGCCCGGGACGATCTCTAGAAGATGGCGTGGCTGACATATTTCCTTCAATTTTGTTTACATGGCCAGCGTCACGTGAGCTCAACTCCGTAAACAAACTTCCCACTTGATGGCAAGGGGAAATCTGAAACCCTGGTGTTTTTTTCATGTCTTTTGTGCACGAATTATTCCTAGGCTTCTTGTTTTAATTTCCATGAACCGCTATCAGTTTCTTCTTGCGGTGTTGTGTAACTTTTGTTTTATTTTACTTGATCTTTCTTTGGTTCTGTTGTGATATTCTCAGAATTCTGTTTAAAACAGGCAAAATGTAAGAGAAAATGAACAGTTCAGGGAATGTCAAATAAGTCTTATCTTCGGTTATTGTTGTTGTTATTGTTGTTGTTGTTGTTGTTTTTGTTGTTGTTGTTGTTGTCTTGTTGCTGTAAGAAATGTTCTTTAAGTTTGATATGAACACGAACCTGTAGAATCAAGGGTGGATCTCTACATCTAAGGCAGGCTGTTTCACAGCATCTAGGCTGCTTTCTAATTTAATTTCATATTCCGACATTTCCCACTTCATTGTGCATGCTGGGGCTTTTAATTCACTTTGTTATTGTTGTTGTGGACACTTAGATCAGCCGTGCTTGTATGTGATATGTTCCTATGGATTGCATGTACACTTGATTAAGTGGTTACGTAAAAACTTTAAGGGGTTACACGTAGTCATGATGAATGAGTTGCAAGTAGATTTCATGAAACAATTACACGTAGATTTCATGAAACAATTACACGTAGAATTGATGAAGGAATTACACAAGGACTTAATAAAATAGTCACACTTAAAGTTGGTGAGGGGTTACGCGAAGATTTGATTAAGGGATTGCGCATTGATTTGATGAAGGAATTACGCTTAGACTTGATGAAGTGATTACATGTTGTAGATTTGATAAAAGAATTATACATATACGTAGATTTGATAAAGGAATTATACGTAGATGCGGTAAATGAATTATATTTATTCGTAGATTTTATAAAGGCATTATTCTTAGACTTGATGAAGGAATTACGCGAATACTTGATGAAAGGGTCACACTAAGATGGAAAGTTGGAGGACATCAAAAAAGAAATGGAGAGAGAGAAGATTAACATATTAGGAATATCGGAAACGAGATGGAGAGGAGCAGGGATAAGGACAGGAGAGGAATGTAAGATTATTTACTCGGGGGGAGAAGAACGGCAAAGAGGTGTAGCCATTATATTAGATAAGCAAACATCAAATTCTGTCAAAGGATATTGGGCTGTGTCAGACAGAGTTCTATTAGTAAAATTAAACGGAAGACCTTTTAAAATAAATGTAATTCAAGTATATGCCCCAACAAGTGAAAGCAGTGAAGAAAGTATAGAGGAATTTTATAATGACATGGAGTCTGCTTTGAAGAACTGTAAAAAATCAGAAATAAATATCATAATGGGTGATTTCAACGCAAAAATAGGAAAGCAAAGCGATGGATACAGTGTAGGCAACCATGGTTTGGGAGAGAGAAATGAAAGAGGTTACAGACTTGTAGAATGGGCAAAAGAACAAGAATTGGTTGTAGGAAACACCTGGTTTAAACAACATCCTAGAAGATTATGGACATGGAGGAGTCCAGACAGCAGGATTAAAAACCAGATAGATTACATCCTGATAAGCAAAAGGTTTCGAAATGCATTAACAGTTGTAAAAACAGTTCCAAATGCGGACTGTTACAGTGATCACAGATTAATTACTGGCACATTGAGGGTAAAGTTAAAGAAAGTCAAGTATACAGCAGGAAACACTAAATATGACTTGTGCAAATTGAAAACTGACAAAGAAATACAAGATAATTTTAACATAGAAGTAAAGAACAAATTTGATTTATTGTCTGATCTAGAGATCCTATTTCAAGATGTAGATGATCAATGGGAAATGCTGAAGAATTCAATCAGTTGTGCAGCAGAAAAAACTATTCCAAAAGTAAAGAAAGTTGGCCGTAAGACATGGATGACTGAAGAAATTTTACAACTAATGGAAACAAGAAGACAGAACAAAAATAATCCTGCCAAATATGAAGAAATTCACAGAAAAGTCAGAACCTTATGTAAGGAGGCTAAAGAAACATGGCTTGAGAAAAATTGCAGAGAAATTGAAAAACAACACAACAGTAAAAATGCAAAACTAATGCACAAAAGAATTCAGGAGATTACTAATCAAAGAACACGTACATCAGCAGGCTGCCTAAAGACAAAAGATGGAAGAGTCATAATAGAAAAAGATCAGATATTACATGAATGGTCAGATTACGTGAAAAACCTGTATGACGATAGCAGAGACGAACAATATATTGTTCAAAATAACAATGAAGGGCCAGCAATTTTGAAAATGGAGGTTCAGAATGCGCTTAATCATATGAAATCTGGCAAAACCCCCGGTCCAGACAGCGTCACAACAGAAATGATTAATGCTTTAGAAGAATATGGAATAGATAAAGTTACCAGTCTGCTTAATACAATATATGATACTGGAAACATACCTCATGAGTTATGTAATTCTGTATTTATTGCAATCCCAAAGAAATCAGGAGCCTTGGAATGTGATCAACATCGAACAATTAGTATAATGAGTCACATCACGAAGATTTTGCTAAGAATTATCATGCAAAGAGTTAGGAGGAAAATACAACCTGAAATAGGAGAAGAACAATGTGGGTTTGTAGTAGGCAAGGGTACAGTAAATGCTGTGTATATACTGAGAACCGTAATCGAACGTTCTATAGAAGTAAACAAAGATCTACACCTTTGCTTCATTGACTACACAAAGGCTTTTGATAAAGTGAGACATGTCAACATGATAAGGATGCTTGAAGAACTACAAATTGATGGGAAAGACCTTAGACTTGTAAAAAACATATATTGGAAACAACAAGCTGCCATAAGAGTTGATAATGAAGTAAGCCAATATCAGCCTATTAAGAGAGGTGTGAGACAGGGATGTGTAATGTCTCCAGATCTGTTTTCCCTGTACAGTGAAAATATTTTCAGAAATATTGAAAATATGGAAGGAATCAACATTGGGGGACGATGCATCAATAACATTAGATATGCAGATGATACAGTCTTGATTGCAGACAATGAACAGGACCTGCAACATTTAGTAGATGCGGTTGTTACACACAGTGAACAACAAGGGTTAGAATTAAATTGTAAAAAGACACAGATTATGGTCGTCACTAAGAAGAACGAAATACCACAGTGTAATATACAAGTAAATGGGAATATTCTTCAACAAGTGAATAGGTACAATTACCTCGGAACAGTAATAACATCTGATGGGAGATGCCTTGAAGAGATTAGAACAAGAATCGCCATGGCAAAAGTAGCCTTTAGCAAGATGAAAAACATACTGACCAATAAAAAGATGTCAATTGAAACGAGAAAAAGAGTGTTGAGATGCTACATAGAACCTGTACTTTTATATGGATGTGAAGCTTGGACAATGAGCAGCCAGGCTGAAAAACATCTGATGGCTGTAGAAATGTGGTTTCTGAGGAAAATGCAAAGAATACCATGGACAGCCAGAAAGACCAATGAACAAGTCCTTCAAGAAACAAATGAAGATCGTAAACTGATCAGAGACATTAGACGTAGACAGTCACAATTTTTTGGGCATGTTATGAGAAGAAATGATTTGGAGAACTTGGTGACAACTGGTAAGATCGAGGGGAACAGACCAAGGGGAAGACCTAGAAACAAGTATCTGGATGGCTTGGCCTTGTGGCATGGTCGAGACAAAAACACGGAATTGATCCACGACTCTGTTGATCGAGTGAGATGGCAGAACATGACCGCCCACGCTTACCGGCATGGCACATGATGGATGGATGGATAAACTAACGTGTTTTAACCAATAACCCTGCTTCCTACACCAACTTGAGAGAACACTGTTAGCGAGATGATTTGTATAATGGCTTTCAGATGCATTCCGTTTCGGTGCAATGGCAGAGAGTAGGGATGTTTTGAAACGAGTGGCCCAGCAATCAGATACAATCTGGAATAGAAAGGCACATCGCTACCCACCCATATGAACTGAGAATCTGCAACCTTGGGCAGACTGTAAGAACATC
The DNA here is from genome assembly GCA_963921405.1 of Cepaea hortensis. NCBI lineage: Eukaryota > Metazoa > Mollusca > Gastropoda > Stylommatophora > Helicidae > Cepaea > Cepaea hortensis. The sequence goes on along the minus strand of OY992877.1, from coordinate 159,029,754 downwards.
AAGTGACAAGGGGTCAGGCCAGACGGCAGCGGTGTGCAGAAGGTCAAAGAAGAATATTCAACCAACACCTAACTTGTTTCATTGACCGCTATACGGTGCGGGAGATACTGATGGGGTGATCCGACTGAGCACTTATGGACTGAATTGTCCCATGTGCAGGGAGGATAGTGTGGCGACAAATTGGCATCTATATTAAGATGGTGGAAAGCAGAATATGAAAATTGTACTTTCTCAAATGGGTGTAAAAGGCACGAGGGTCGACTTCATTGCACCGGGTACTTCCCACATGGCTCGGTTTCTTTCCGCGGGACGGCCTGCCTAAAGCGTCGCACAAAGCAAAAACTCCGTAGCTCCAGCGACGATCCTCCAGGAGTCTCCGAAAAAATTGCACTCGTGAACCGTATTACACAGGAAATCAATTTGGCAACCTGTTGAGGCCACTGAAACAGTTACATAAATAAACACACGTAGTATTGTTTGGCACTCACAGAAGGAGAAGAAAGAAGTAGAGACTAGAGGACGCATTAGACAACATAAGTGAACTCGTGAACCGGAACGACTTTGACCGGAATCAAACCTCCTCCACAGCCTTCTAAGCGCGAGGCCAGCGGCGTAACCACTTCGCCACGGAGACTTTTTTGGGGCGCTCGTTCGCTTTGAACTCAAGCGTTGTCCATACACACTTCTTCTTGCAGTGCTGGACTGAATTTTGCGTGTGGATTAGCTTTCCCTATTACCATTGTCCCTCGCCATCAGGCGAACCCACTCCGACTTCAGAGGTACTTGTAATTTACATTCCTAAGTCAAGGACGAGACATCAACATTTTATTTCAACTGACCTGTGTAGGGGTTGAACACGCTACTTCACCTTCAAAATAAGAATAGACCTTTTCGTCTTGTGATGCCTTCTTGATATGATATCAGCCATTGTGACACCCCACTCCTCTCTGCCATCTTGTATTTAAATGAAATTGATGTTGCTTTGTACAGTATTATAATTTGGTGTCCAGCTGTTTCAACTTGCCACATACACATTCTCTGCCTTCCTCTGGCTCTCTTGCTTATTTTCCCTCATGAGACCGATTTCTTACCTCCTTTTTTGATATGCCCCATAAACTTCATTTTGTCTTTTCCTTAAAGTTTTGATGAGCAGTCTTGTATTAACAGGCCACGGTAACCAAATTATAATCCAGTGTGGTTGAAAGGGAAATTAAATTCTTACGTTTAAAGAAGTCGAAGTTGGTAGAAGAATGGATGAACGGACATGAAGAAAATATTCCCTATGTGGTTGTCTCTGCCTGTGTGTCTGGAAGTGGCACTGATAATTAGCTTGGGCGTGTGTGTAATTTAAAGACACTTGAGGTCCTTTCATTCAGATGTCAATGAATCTGACGCCTCGCTGTTTATCAGTAATTACTCTCATCAGGCGCCTTGTTTAAATATTCTGCCGCAGATCGGGGCCCAACAGACACGAGATCATTGTGTCTGTGTTTTGGTAAGCAAATTACTACTGGAATTGAGAATCGGGGAAGTGTTAACGTTCGTAATTGTGTGACTTGTTAACATTGGTAATTTTGTGACGTGTTAACGTTCGTAATTCTGTGACTTGTTAACGCTCCTAATCATGTGACTTGTTAACGTTCGTAATTCTGTGACCTGTTAATTTTCGCAATTCTGTGCCAGACAGTGGCGCTGCGGCTTAGGGGATGGTTTTACACCTCCCCCTCCCCGATATACCCAGTCGAGGGTTCGAAATCTGCCGAAGGCGATTTGGAAGCAGGGCGTTTTGCTTTGATTTCGATGGTAAGAGGTGTCGGTCATTCAAAAATCAATGGCAAACTACCGAACAACAGTTATCTAGTAAACCATCAACAGCCAAAAAAGTCTGGGGTTGATCGCAACGTACTGTAAAAGATGTACAACTGACATGTTAACAGTGGGTTAGTTTTTTTTTAACTTGATGTCTGTGGATTTTCGTTTTGAGTTGCTGAAATGTTCTTAGAATACAAGAAGAATACAAACACTGACATTCTAAAAGTTCTTAGAATATCGAACACCAAGGAGAATACAAACACTGACATTCTAAAAGTTCTTAGAATTTCGACCACCAAGGAGAATACAAACACTGACATTCTAAAAGTTCTTAGAATATCGAAGACCAAGAAGAATACAAACACTGACACTCTAAAAGTTCTTAGAATATCGAACACCAAGGAGAATACAAACACTGACATTCTAAAAGTTCTTAGAATATCGAACACCAAGAAGAATACAAACACTGACACTCTAAAAGTTCTTAGAATATCGAACACCAAGGAGAATACAAACACTGACACTCTAAAAGTACTTAGAATATCGAACACCAAGGAGAATACAAACACTGACACTCTAAAAGTTCTTAGAATGTCGAAGACCAAGAAAAATACAAACACTGACATTCTTCTTCTTCTGCGTTCATCCGGAGTTGTTTTTTTTTCGGACGTGACTGCGTTGTGCCTGTTTACAGCAGAGCTGCGTTCTTGCGCCGTCAGGCCGACACATCCGACTTCTGCAGGCATTTGTTGACCGGGTTAACCTTCCCGGGACTGACATTCTAAAAGTTCTTAGAATGTCGAAGACCAAGAAGAATACAAACACTGACATTCTAAAAGTTCTTAGAATATCGAAGACCAAGAAGAATACAAACACTGACATTCTAACAAATCCGAGCATGGAATAAAACTGGCTCATAAACAGGATCATGTCTCAGAAGCTAAAATACTTTGGCAATATGACATGTCACAGTGGCTTGGAGAGAACAGGGATGGAAGGCATGGAGAGAACAGGGATGGGAGGCATGGAGAGAACAGGGATGGAAGGCTGGGAGAGAACAGGGATGGGAGGCTTGGAGAGAACAGGGATGGAAGGCTTGGAGAGAACAGGGATGGAAGGCTGGGAGAGAACAGGGATTGGAGGCTTGGAGAGAACAGGGATGGAAGGCTTGGAGAGAACAGGGATGGGAGGCTGGGAGAGAACAGGGATGGAAGGCTTGGAGAGAACAGGGATGGAAGGCTTGGAGAGAACAGGGATGGAAGGCTGGGAGAGAACAGGGATGGAAGGCTGGGAGAGAACAGGGATGGAAGGCTTGGAGAGAACAGGGATGGAAGGCTGGGAGAGAACAGGGATGGAAGGCTTGGAGAGAACAGGGATGGGAGGCTTGGAGAGAACAGGGATGGAAGGCTGGGAGAGAACAGGGATGGAAGGCTTGGAGAGAACAGGGATGGGAAAGCTTGGAGAGAACAGGGATGGAAGGCTGGGAGAGAACAATGATGGAAGGCATTGAGAGAACAGGGATGGGAGGCTTGGAGAGAACAGGGATGGAAGGCTTGGAGAGAACAGGGATGGGAGGCTTGGAGAGAACAGGGATGGAAGGCTGGGAGAGAACAGGGATGGAAGGCTGGGAGAGAACAGGGATGGAAAGCTGGGAGAGAACAGGGATGGAAGGCTGGGAGAGAACAGGGATGGAAGGCATGGATAGAACAGGGATGGGAGGCTTGGAGAGAACAGGGATGGAAGGCTGTGAGAGAACAGGGATGGGAGGCTTGGAGAGAACAGGGATGGAAGGCTTGGAGAAAACAGGGATGGAAGGCTGGGAGAAAACAGGGATGGAAGGCTGGGAGAGAACAGGGATGGAAGGCTGGGAGAGAACAGGGATGCAAGGCTGGGAGAGAACAGGGATGGAAGGCTGGGAGAGAACATGGATGTAAGGCTGGGAGAGAACAGGGATGGAAGGCTGGGAGAGAACAGGGATGGGAAAGCTTGGAGAGAACAGGGATGGAAGGCTTGGAGAGAACAGGGATGGAAGGCTTGGAGAGAACAGGGATGGAAGGCTGGGAGAGAACGGATGGAAGGCTTGGGCTTGAAGAGAACAGGGATGGAAGGCTTAGAGAGGACAGGGATGGAAGGCTGGGAGAGAACAGGGATGGAAAGCTGGGAGAGAACAGGGATGGGAGGCTGGGAGAGAACAGGGATGGAAGGCTGGGAGAGAACAGGGATGGAAGGCTGGGAGAGAACATGGATGGAAGGCTTGGAGAGAACATGGATGGAAGGCTGGGAGAGAACAGGGATGGAAGGCTGGGAGAGAACAGAGATGGAAGGCTTGGAGAGAACAGGGATGGAAGGCTTGGAGAGAACAGGGATGGAATTCTTGGAGAGAACAGGGATGGAAGGCTGGGAGAGAACAGGGATGGAAGGCTGGGAGGGAACAGGGATGGAAGGCTTGGAGAGAACAGGGATGGGAGGCTTGGAGAGAACAGGGATGGGAGGCTTGGAGAGAACAGGGATGGGAGGCTTGGAGAGAACAGGGATGGGAGGCTTGGAGAGAACAGGGGTGGGAGGCTTGGAGAGAACAGGGATGGGAGGCTTGGAGAGAACAGGGATGGGAGGCTTGGAGAGAACAGGGATGGGAGGCTGGGAGAGAACAGGGATGGGAGGCTGGGAGAGAACAGGGATGGGAGGCTGGGAGAGAACAGGGATGGAAGGCTTGGTTCCTGGAAGAGGAGACAGGGGTCGATCAACAATAATATGGACACGGTAAATGACCTGCTCCTTGGGCACGACGGTGCGTGAGGCAGGAGAGATGGTCAGAGACTTTTCGACGGACCGAGGTGAGAGCGATGTTCTGCATAGGGCCTGCTACACTATAATGATGTCTGCAGACCCCTCGGATTCGGTGATTTATATGGGAGAAAGTTGTATTCCTTGTCTCTAGTTTAAGTTTAGTTATCCCCTTAATTATAAACGTAGGCAAGAAATCAACGAAGCATTTGCTGCTGTAAAGTAACTTTTTGCGTAATAATAATAAGGTTTTTGGCCAGAACCAGAGGAAGAGACCGACCATGTAAATGATGTATCTCCATACATGAAGCTCATACACAGGCACTCTGTGAGATGTGGATATACAGACGAATATGTCGTATTTCACGAAAACAAAAACAATCACATGCAGAGATTCTAGAAAAACTGGGAATGAAGAGAGAGTTGATGAAAGAAATAAAGAAGAGGCAAGTGAAATATTTCGGCCTCGTTAAAAGACATGATACTATTATAAAAACCATACTGGAGGGTAAGGTTGAGCGCAAGCGAGCAAGAGCTAGACAGCGATATAAGTGGGAAGATAACATCTAGAGGTGGACGAACCTCAGTCTGACATAATGTATAGTAAAGGCGAGAGACAGACAGAGTTGGAGATCCATTGCAGCCAACCTTCATTGCGGAGGCGGCACCTGATTAATTGATTTATTGAACCACGTCTCTTCAATATTGCCTGTCTTTTGTACATTTATGTCACCATTTTACACCAAGGCGCCCAAATACTCCTACAGCACGACCTCCGTACTTGAGTAAGACTGTAAGAGAATTCATTGCTTGTATTGCTAGAAATACCTGCGGTGCAGCTGTTACTTTTACTCCTATCTACAGCGGATATTTCTTTAAATAAATCCACAAAACGGAAAGTGGAATTGATCAGCTTTGCAAGAACATATTTACTTGTGGCAAAATTTACGTTGCGGCTAGACAGCCTTCACCAGCCCACAAAAACAAAATACACTGACAGGGCTATATGTTTTTTTAACAACAGAAGAGCCATTTAACTGAGATCCCGGAAATCGCTGCATACACGGGCATAAAAATAATACATGCGTACTGTAATAGGACATACATTAATTGTGATATGGGACAAAATGATTAAAACGACAGCTGGGATTGAGTGGCTGAATGTAACAAGTAGATGGCGCAGACGAGCGTTGAAAAATATATGAGTCAGCAATAAACACACCGCGCAGTACAGAATGAAGTAAACACTGTTGCGTTTAAGTGTATTTATTTGTTTATTTTGTAGAAGCTGTACACACACGACAGCAGGTGCAATGATAAGGGCATTGTGCTGACAATGGTATGAGAATGGTAGGACAAGGGTTCGGTGCTAGCTCCCATCGTTCACAATGGGAGGGAAAGACTCATCTTTTTCTCCGTACACATAGGCCTTCTAAATGTGATGTCTTAACACTTCACAAACCCGCACCAGTTTCCTGCAGTGGGACCTGTTTGATTTCGTTTCACACGCGACAGATCTACGAGCTGCTGGTCAAGACATTATTATTGTGATGTATTGTTGTGTGTGTACGCGTCATGTTGGGTCCATACATTACCGGCGGTAGAAGTTACAGCACAGTGCTGAGTGCAGTGGTTATAGCGTCGACCGTTCAAAACTCAATGGCAAACTACTGAACTTGGAATTGCCTAGATAATAACAAATAGCCAAGAAGAGCTGTGGTTGACTGCGAGATCCTGTAGAGAAAATACAACCAACTAAACACAAACACGCACACATGGGATGTGGGGGGGGGGGGGGGTGCGAGAGTGAGAAATGGTAATGTATACGGGTGAGAATGACAGGGTAAGAAAAAGGGGGTAAATAAGATGAGGTCGGAAAAAGAATGAAAGAATGGACTGATAGCGAGACACAGTAAAAGGACTTAAGCTCCTTGTACCTTGTGAAATGATGACCATCAGTTCCTGGGTTGGCACGTTTATAGATTTGCAAGTTCGAGAGCTTACCAGGGACGAAATCGTCCGCTGATGCGCGATAGAAAATTGACAGTACAAAGTTGCTGAAGTTAACCCGTAACACCTCCCCCAGGGGAGTCGCTTTGCCCGTTAGAAACTTGATATTTCCACTTGACAGGAAGAGAGATGAAACCATCTGGACAAATCTTCCAGATGTAATTATATTGTTGCAGTGGTCATTGGACATCGTCCGTGGGGGATAGCTCATAGATACACAGACATACAAACATGTCATGGTCTATAAGTAATAGGTAATGCACACACATACCGACATGTCATGTGGATATGGGGATAACTAATAGATACACATACCTGCGGTCATGTCGTCATCATGTGGGGATAGCTGAAGGATGATACACAAACATACAGATATGTCGTCGTTCATATGGGGATTGCTAACAGATGATACACAGACGTGTCATCATTTATATGGGAATAGCTAACAGATGATACACAGACATGTCATCATGTATATCCATCCATCATGTGCCATGCTGGAAAGCGTGGGCGGTCATGACTCGCCATTTCACTCGATCACCACAGTCGTGGATCAGCTCAGTGTTCATGTCTCGACCATACCACGTGATGAAGCCATCCGGGTATTTACTTCTCTGTCTTCTCCTTGTTCTCTTCCCCTCGATCTTGCCTGTTGTCACCGAGTTCTACAATTTATTACTTCTCATAACATGTCCAAACAATTTTGACTGTCTACGTCTAATTTCTCTAATCAATTTACGATTTTCATTTGTTTCTTGTAGTACTTGGTCATTGGTTTTTCTGTGTGTCCATGTTATTCTTTGCATTTTCCTCAGAAACCACATTTCTGCAGCCATCAGATGTTTTTCAGCTTGACTGCTCATTGTCCAACTTTCACATCCATACAAAAGTACAGGCTCTATGTATCACCTCAACACTCTTTTTCTCGTTTCAATTGACATCTTTTTATTTGTCAATATGTTTTTCATCTTGCTAAAGGTTACTTTAGCCATGGCGATTCTTGTTCTAATCTCTTCAAGGCATGTCCCATCAGATGTTATTACTGCCCCGAGATAATTGTACCTATTCACTTGTTGAAGAATATTCCCGTTTACTTTTATATTACATTGTGATATTTCGTTCTTCCTAGTGACGACCATAATCTGTGTCTTTTTATAATTTAATTCTAAATCTTGTTGTTCACTGTGTGCAATAACCGCATCTACTAATTGTTGCAGATCCTGCTCGTTATCTGCAATCAATACTGTATCATCTGCATATCTAATGTTATTGATGTTTTGTCCTCCGATGATAATTCCATTTATATCTTCTACATTTTTGAAAATATTTTCACTGTATAGGGAAAAAAGATCTGGAGACATTACACATCCCTGCCTAACACCTCTCTTAATAGGTTGATATTGTCCCACTTAATTATCAATCCTTATGGCAGCTTGTTGTTTCCAATATATGTTTTTAATAAGTCTAATGTCTTTCCCATCAATTTGTAGATCTGCAAGCATATCTACCATGTTGAAATGATTTACTCTAACGAAAGCCATTGTGTAGTCAATAAAGCAAAGATGTATATCTTTGTTTACTTCTATAGAACGTTCAATAACTGGTCGCAGTATATACACAGCATGTACTGTACCCTTTCCTTCTACAAACCAACACCGTTCTTCTCCTATTTCAGGTTGTATTTTCTTTCTCACTCTTTGCTTGATAATTCGTAGCAAAATCTTCGTGATGTGACTCATTATACTAATTGTTCGCTGTTGATCACATTCCAAGGCTCCTGATATGTATGTGGGGATGGCTAATAGATTATACACAGACATGTCACCATTTATAAGGGGATAGCTAATAGATTATAGACAGACATGTCACCGTGTATATGGGGATAGCGAATAGATTATACACAGACATGTCATCATTTATATGGGGATAGCTAATAGAAGATACACAGACATGTCATCATTTATATGGGGATAGCTAATAGAAGATACATAGACATGTCACCGTGTATATGGGGATAGCGAATATATACACAGACATACAGGCATGAAATCGTGCATATTGTAGATGATACACAGACATACATACATAATACCATTCGTACAGAGATAGCTAATAAACACACAGACATCTCACCATTCATAAGGGGTGACTCAAAGATTGCAGACATGTCATCATGCATATGGAGATAGCTAATGCACAGACTTACGATATCAATTCTTCTCAATGCCAATATACAGTCTCTTGGGAGGTTACCAAGCCGGCCGTATGTTATGAATGTGTGTGTCAATAATTAATGAAAGATGCATAACACAACACAGAAATGTCCTTTACGCACACGTGATTGATGCGCGTGCGACAGTGAAGTTTCAAGACACGTAGAAAAATGAATGCAAATTTCTCGAGAAAGGAGTCTTTATTATATTACATATATTAATTATTGCTATGGCGTCTTTTTGGATGTTTAATGTTGTTTTTCTTGGTGGAATATTCACGTTTTTAAACTACCCCATGAAATATTTATTCTCCTTCTTCTTCTCTTCTTCAGCTATTTATCCCCCAGTGAGGCATAATTCCTCAACCAACTCACAAGAAGCCATCTTACCTTTTGCATCTCATGCAGCTTCTTCGTGACATACTCATATTATGTATCCATGTCTTTAAATATCTTCTCCGTGTGTTTTAAGTCTTCCTCTAATTCTTATGCCCAGTGACTTGCAAAAAAAGAACTTTCTAGATATATACAGGATTTTTGTCAAGTCTCACTACACTTTATATGTAGAACAAATTTGAAAAATTCTTTCTTCCGTTTATAACACCATTCTGTTTAAAATGTAAAGAATTACTCCAGCAGACGACAGCCATTCACTGCATTTTTCTTCACGATGGACTGTGGAGCACATTTGTTGATGACATCATGTACTTTATTTTT